>JACTOM010000929.1:19252186-19403437 GCA_015832385.1 Elymnias hypermnestra
AAGTGGCAATGGGCGGGGCACATAGTCCGACGGATCGATGGACGTTGGGGCCCGAAGGTGCTAGAGTGGCGACCACGCATCGGGCGACGCAGTGTAGGGAGACCCCCACAAGGTGGACCGGCGACATAAAGAGGGTCGCCGGTAGCCGCTGGAGCCAGGCGGCACAAGACCGGGCCTTGTGGACGTCATTACGTGAGACCTATGTCCAGCAGTGGACGTCCATCGGTTGAAGCGACGATTAGTGAAGAGAGTCATGTCAACACCCTTAAAAATTTCGTAATTAAGTTATTCTAGATATTTTCCAAAATCCTAGTGTTAAGACATCCACGCAGCAAAATTTTCGCCAACTACAAAGTGTTTTCTGTTTGTCATTGCAAAACTATTTGACAAAGTGGCTATATTACAATTCCCACTAT
The DNA here is from genome assembly GCA_015832385.1 of Elymnias hypermnestra. Taxonomy (NCBI): domain Eukaryota; kingdom Metazoa; phylum Arthropoda; class Insecta; order Lepidoptera; family Nymphalidae; genus Elymnias; species Elymnias hypermnestra. The sequence continues at coordinate 19,252,603 of JACTOM010000929.1, forward strand.
TTAAATACTTTTAATTTTAAATGGCATTTTTTTCTATGATGGTCTTAATTGCATGGAAGTTGAAATTCAGTTGATAAAACTATTTTAATATTTTCCTAAAAGTTAATATACTTAGTGGTGCGAACACTCGTTTCTCTAGCAGAGGCCTTGGGTCCGATCCCTGGTAGGGCGAATTTAGCATTTTTTAATTTGTCTGAGTCTGGACTGGTGGGAGGCTTCGGCCGTGACTAGTTACCAGCTTACCAGAGATTATATTCCGGTGCAATGCTGGCCAGAGACCAGAGAGAGATAAGAGGTAAATTACCTTTTATTAGATTAGCGTGCTTCCATCTTAGACTATATCATCATTTACTATCAGGTGTGATCAAAATCAACGCTAACCTGTCAGCATGTAAATTGAACGGTTTTGTTTCAATAAAGCTCTAAATAGAAAACCCGGCTTTTTATCAACGAAATAAAAGATTGGCCTTATGTAAGTAGTTCGCTGCTTAGAATGTATAATCGCACAATACAAAGTTATGAAAATTTCATTTAAGGGCAGCAGAATCCAGAATAGTCTATACTTTCTTGGATCAAAAAATTTCATTGCATTGATTGATTTCAACGTTTTCTTAAACTCACAAACGGCTCTGTTGTAAAATAATCTTTTTTAATCGTGTCTCTCTTCTTTAAATAAGTATGATTTTATAGGTATTTGGGTTTTTTACAATCCATTTTAGCTTCTACTGTCAAATCCATATCATTATCTTCGTATTGCACAATTAAGAAACAGCTCAATTGTATGAGAACGATATTGCAGAAATACAAGTGAAATTGTAAATTCCGCATAAACATTGCATACATGAAAGGGTTTTCCCGAAAGCTATTGATTATTTAAGCTGCATTTGCTAAATTTTTAAATACGTATATGCCAACGTCAAAACTGTTTAATTATCAATGTCAATATCATTACGACAATTCGATTCCATAATTAAGTCGATATGTAATACCTAAAACATTTTGTGAAGAGTAAATTCTAACAGAAAAACTTTTTGCGTATTAGGAATATAATCCTGATTTCTTTCTCGATCAATTTAAAATTAACATTAATTTAGTTGAAGTCTTTGCTGTTTGAAATAATGGGATATTTTTTTCTCAGTGACGATTTAGTTACAACATAAATCGTTTTCCGCGATAACCTAAGGCCTTTAATCTTTAGCTGTTTAAGGCTTAAAATACTTGTGCATAAATTTAATTTCACCATAACATTTTGAATTCAGTTTTCTATATCATATAGCGCGAATCAGTCATCAGATTTGATAAAAAATCCTATCGTAACGAAGGCAATCCTTAATGATCGAACCATCTGAAAAAATCCTTTACAACTTTTACCCCAAAATGTCCAAAAATATATCTCTACATGGAGAGCGTAGTTTTTGAAAATTCTAACTTAGTATACATGTGTATATATTTAAATACGTATGATTAAATAGAAGGACAACTGGAAAGTTGTCTCAGTCAAATATATATTATAATTGAGAAATGAAATGCTAACTAAAATGCAAATTGAGAGAAAACGCACGGATATTGATTGACGTTGTGACATGACATCAAAACTTTATTCACCAACTACATATTTGTTTTTGGGTAGGCCAAATAATACATTCAAACAAATTGTTCGATGAGATATCAATTAGGTGGGATGAACAATTATTGTACCGGTAATAAAATGATCTTTAACAAACAGAAATAAGATGTTTATACTGCACCATGTATTTCGCACTGATGTGTCAGAAAATATACACACATAATATAATAAATAATGTAACGAATATCAATGCTGCATTAAACAACAATCAAGTTCATCGACACGAGCTATTTAAAGTGCCGGGACATGTCCATTTAAGCCATATTTAATATTCATGACCGTTAAGGTCATGCCTAGATTAAAATAACGGCATCATTTATCATGTTATCGTCGTGTTAACAAATACTTTAAGGGTCCAAAATGCAAAGCGATCACATAAGTAACTATATCGAAGAAAGTTAGCAACACAAGTACAATATATATCTTAATTAACAAGTTTATATTAACTTTGCTACTTTCTCTCGGCTTAACATACAGGTGTTAACGCGATAATTAATTGCGACCGGTAATTTTAATACCATGGCGGTTAAATTCTTTACGCAAAAATATATAAACATGAAATATATTTATTACCTTTTCGAGTGATCAACGATCTGTTTTTTTGAAGGGCTTCGAGAATATTCGATTTCGTTTGTGAAACCGAATTAAGCACACACAAAGCACAATGTAATTCCTTTTATGTTTTGTCGCGAAGGAGTACCAGGTTAGCAGATACACGCAAGAGTACACTGAACGCACCTGTTAAGCGCGGCGCAAAGAGCGTTACTGGCACGAAGTCGCCACATTAGTCGCTCATGGAACACGTCACGCGAGAGCCGGTTCTGTTCTGGACATATGCGGCTTCGAAGTTGCAATTGCAAAATAAAAATGGGACCTGGAATTTTTTTCAACATTTCCTTAAGGTTGCGATAAATAATTCATTTTCCTCAAGCTTACAAGGCCAATTATTTCTCAATAAATACAAATTGTTCCCAGCTGTATCATTGGACACTTTTTAAGGGCATGGAATAAGTGATAATGTTTTATATTATTCTTGATCTTATTATCACAACAAACAGTTATTGAAATTCAAAATATCTTCATTCAAATAGGTCTTTAAAGGATTTTTAAGTTTTGCATTGCCATATAATAACTATTATCGCTATTAAAAAAAGAGGTTGGTGAAAGAAAGGTGAAAATTTAGGGTTGTGTCACCTTAACATTTAAGAAGATGAAAAATAGATGTTGCTCGATTCTCCAGCCTAGCCGATATGCATGCTAAGTTTCCTGAAAATCAGTCGATATGCATGCTAAGTATCACGGTGTTAGAAATTGAACCCGTTTCGGAGGAGTTCAACTTCTAACACCGTGACACGAGAATTTAATAAATTAGATTTCAATGTAAGACTGATGATGATACTTACAATCTTTAGTTAAGGGGGTTCCTTCGTGCCCTGTTCTTAAAAGAGCACACAGCAAACTCAGTCGGGTGTTTTAGATTAGTTTTCTCACCATCATTACAATATATAATTTCAATTTATTCTATTTGAGTATTGCAATACATTCACTCCCACGCTTTTTTATATTTTAAGTAGTTCTTCAAATTGATTGATTTCTAGATTAGTTTTTTTTAATAAAAGATTTTAATTTATTAAGCGATATCTTTGTAAATTCTGACGTCAAATATGAGAAAACTATTATCTAAAAAGCGAACTAATCTTGGCTATTGATCGGTGATACAAAGATTGACTAGGACATACAATGAACTGGTCCAAAAAAACACTTAAAACTTGATGTCTTCCATCAAAATGCATCCCAATTTAGAAAGGAAATGTCAGCTATAATTCCGTATATTGTATAACGTTCAGTCTGTTGTATTTGTTTTTTTAGTATATTTGTCTTTTCTCTATGTAATATTTAGTAGTGTTTAGTATATAAGTGTTCGATGTAACTAGCTATAAATGTAATTATGTGTAATTTAACAACCATTTTTTAGGTTTCTTTCGAACATATAATTATGTTACTAGTTTTACGCATTTTAAATGGGAAGGCTTCCTACAGGCCATGAAATTTCCAGCACCAAATTACTGTTCGTGATGAGTGGCACATATATCACGTCTATAGTGAAGCAGTTGACATGGCGTATCATTGGGACGAAATCCATGGTCCGAAGAACCCATCAACATCATTGATATCGGAAATCTCTCGTTGAAGAGCAACATACCATATCCTCCATAGAGATATACAGAGTGCCTCCTTATGCAAACTCCCGACTCCGACTGATGGCCTTGATATCAAGCGAAGAAGGTTCTTGGTCCAAGCTGGGCTTCGCTTTATCCGATGCTCCAGAAGGAATTAAGCCAGCTAAAAAGATGAAGCCTAACTGAATTTAAGTCTTTAATCCCATCCAAGACTTATTTTGGTCGGGGTACATAAAATATTTATCCAGAGAGTACTACACACGCAAGAGAAATAACAAAGAACCCAAAGCCTTATGGTTCGATAGGACGGTAAATTATATATCCCGAAAGGCTCACAACGTTTAAAGACCAAGCCAAGAAACGATTATTATGCAATCATTCTGAGCTTGCCTTCCTTACCTTTTCTAACTGAGAATTTTTGACAGAAAAAGTCTATCTATAACTCTTTGGCGCGATATTTGATCTCAAATTCAGGACATCACGATTTTATCATCACATGACAATTAGAATTATCGTTAAAATCGATATGTAACTAAAAACAATTATGCAAAATATGTAAGTGAAGGTTATGCATACATAAGTCTAGGTAAGCCATATAAGTCTAAGTAAGATATTTCTGAATTCCCTGAAGACATTCAATTTTATTAAACAGTATAATATTAAAGGTGAAATTAGGTCAATGTTACGTAACCAAAGCAATATATTCTATTACATCGCTACATAATACATATATGGTATCGGAATCATATATCGTAAATCGACTTACAGCGTCTCTTATAGTCTAGACTGAATATTAAAGCTAACCTTATTTCTTTTATGGTTAAAGTAATTACATCATGATACCATATCGATTGATTCAAGGGCCGGAAACGAGAAGTTATCGAGGAAGTAACTTGGCTAAGGTCAATATATTGCGAGTTAAGCACAGTGCATGTGGAAATGAGACTTGATGACAGCGTATTCTCACATATCATTAATTACATCATTCAGCCATTTGACTTGCAAGGCTGTTGCAATTTTTTGAGTCACGAAATAATTGAAACTATATATATTCATTTGGGTTATTTCTAAATTAAGTTTAGTAAAGCTTTTTACATGTTAACAGTATTTCATTTTATTTTTATTGAATGCTCTAAACTCTGTCAAATATAATATTAAAAAGCTTAAAAACTAGCGAGACATTAGCAAAGTCCAATTAACTAACATCAATAACTGTATAAGAGAAAATCAATCAACTCTTCACGATCTCCGAAACTCATAGTCTGTTGTGACGGCAATCTGTCACGACCGGAGAGAGATCAGACGCAAGACCGACGCCTTAACGTGCTCTCTGAGGCACGAGGGTAGAGTACACCGCCAACTTCCCAACTTCAGGCAGATATTGAGAAAATCTTGATAAAAAACTAAATATCTGTTTTTTAATTGGCCCGAATCGGAACTCCAACCAATAATCTCATATCTGAGGCCGAACATGCTAACCACTAGACCAATGACCAATGTGCTCCTTTCGTGAGTTAGACGCTGAATAAATTGATTTCAAAACCTACCCCAATTACCCTCATATTCCCATGGGATCGGTATGCAAGGATACTGAGGCCAAAAGCGATTACCGCATGTCTTATGGAAACATAATAAAAGCTAGTGAAAATTATTTGTAAATGTATGAACTTAATCTATGAACAAATAAATCTGTACACACACACACGTTTATATAAAGTTATAATAGCCTCACTGCTCTAGTGGTTAGCATGTTCGGCTACAGACACGAGGGCCTGGGTCGGGCCAATTCAAAAATAGATATTGAGTATTCTATTAAGATTTTCTCAATATTTGCCCAGAATTGGCGGTATGCTCCACCTGCGTGATTTGGAGAGCACGTTAAGTCGTCGACCCTGCGCCTGATCTCTCTCCGGTCGTGTTGGATTACCGTCTCATCGGACTATGAGACTGAAGAAAGACAGAGTATAAGTGAGGAGACCTGTGCCCAGCAGTGGGACGTTAATGCGCTGCTTCTTACTTATATGTATATATAGATGTGAAATTTGCCTTAATACCTACAGGATTGGGAATTACAAGAATGACACCACAAGGCACAGCTAGTTAAAAATATTACACACTAAAAATTATTAAACGAGTTTCTTAATTTTTATTGACATGTGTCGATCAGAATGTTTCACATTTTCGATGCATACAAACAAACAATTACGTAAAAACTTAGTCACCGCTCTGACGACTTGCGTACCATATGAAAATTATAACAAGTCTGGTACATAATACCAATAATACATAATAAATTCCGAGTCAATATGTTCATCTACACTACCCTCCAAAACTGCTTATCCCACTTAATTTAATGTTGTAATATTGTATTATTTGGGCAATTAATTAAGATTATTTTGCAAGGCGATTTATTTTTATTGAAACAAAACAGAACAAAATGTGTTTCATTAGCTATTATACAAATAATTAGAATAAAAACGTATTAGTTATTAAGAAATTATGTCTTTTCACTTTTAATAAATTACTTTTTTTTTCTTTGCCCATGAAAGTCTTAGTTAAAATAATAAGTTCTTATGAGAAGCTCATATAAAAACTTTAAAGATATCTTTCTATGTAACAAGTTTTATAAGTACGTGCTAGATGGCGTATGAATTGACTTTAATTCCTTCTATACATATATATAACTTGTTAAAGCTTAGATATCACTAATTCCGAATATAAAACGAGTGTTTACAAATTATTAAATTGTCTTTTACAGCGAAATTGTTTATGACAAAACAATTTTATTCTCAACCCTTATCACAACAAAATTAAAGGAAGGGACCCTCAGTATATAAACTCAACAAATATAACTGCGATTGAAATCAACGAACCGATATAGTGATATATACAAAGCAAAAACTTTAGAAGACTGTATCATAGATAAATTGTGTATTACTGTATTACGTTTTGTAGTAATGATATGTTTTTATAAGCATATTGTTTTAATAGCTATATGTTACCAGTATAAATGTATTATCTATGTCTATATGATTACAAAAAGGTTGACCGAGGTTAATGAATTGGGTAATTATAATCATTAAAATTACAAAAAAGTCTAAAATGCTATTAGATTGTTTTGCAACATTACTTAGACAGTAGAAATGCGTGGGAGTAAACGAATAGCTCTCATTTAATTTTAATAAAATAATATGATATTTTAATGATGATGGTAAAAAAAATACCCGACTGAGTTTTTTGTGGGCTCTTCTCAGGACAGGGCGCGTGGGAACCGTCGTAACTTTAGATTTTAAGTCATCCTTCATACCATTATCAGTCGTGCATTACAATTAGTGTGTGGGGAAAAATGTATTTTATTTGTCGCTGGGAAATGCAATTTACGCACTATCCCTGACCAGTCAGGATTGTGGGGCTCGGCGACGATAGGTCTCGTAATACCCACTAAAACCCAGCGGAACCCTCTCCATCCAGTAGTGAGGCACTAGCTGTTCAACTCTCGCATTCTGCCCTGGTGTCCCGAATGAGTCCGGCGGAGGATTCACGGAAGTGGGAGTAGACTACCGTCTCGCAAAAGGAGGCCACTTCCGCCCACCATCTCTTAGTGAAGAGCATCGCGCTTACAATGATCCCCAACGAGAGGTCGCCGCCGATCAATGCCACCAGGAGGTGACGCTATAGTCCCAAGACCGCAGTGTGATTCGCTAAATCGATAGCTGCATCATACTGATGACAAGCGGGTGACTCCTCCCGGTCAATTTGGTGCAGGAACTTTCCGAAACACCAATGTCCGGTCAGAACCTGCATCAATCAGGAAAGCGTCATGTGCTCCCTGGAAGTGCTGTAATAGGCCTACTTGAATAAAGATATTTTGACTTTGACTTTCACCTAGTGGCCATTGAAATGGACATTACATTCATCATCATCATTCATCAAATAATTAACGTACCTGGACTGTACAAATAAAACGGAACGGAAAGGATAAAGTTGCAAAATGTTTTTGGAACTATGCCAAACGAAAACTGGTAGGCGTTTTACGTAGTTGTATGTACAATCAGGCTACGATATCTATAAGCACTCGTTTCCCTGTCTCCGGCTTCCGTCTCTATGATGGCAATACAAATTGCGGCCTTGTACCCTACTTTCATGCGGCAATTACAGACACAATACATTACTTTTAACACGAAACAGACGCGATAACGTTAGCTTCTTGTGTTAACCATTAGGTTATGATCTTTTAACGCGACGTATCGTACAAGCTGATTATTATTACAGTTTATTTTTAATGGAAGACAGTGTTTTTGACATGAATACGTCTTTAAAATCGCATCCAAATGGAGGGTATTAAAAAAACGAATGATTACAAAATCGGTGGATAAAGTTTGGTGTTGTAGCTACATATCTATCACCTCCATCCGAAATTCAATTACAACACTGGATAGTTAAAGGATCAAAGACCTTATTACACTAAAGTGAGGACTGTGAGACATATTTTATATAGAAACGAAACGTAAAGGTAAGGTAAGTAGCAGCCCATTAACGTCCCACTGCTGGGCACAGGCTTCCTCACTCATATGAGAGAGGGTTTCTAGAGCATAGACCCACCACGCTGCTCCACTGCGGATTGGCAGGCATAGTACAGAAGTGCATTCTCTATTCCTTCACTCTCATAGTCCGATGTGACGGTAATCCGACACGACCGTAGAGAGATCGGGCGCAGGACCGACGGCTTAACGTGCTCTCCGAGGCACGGGGGTGGATCACACCGCCAACTTCCCAACTACGGGAAAATATTGAGAAAATATTAATAGAAAGCTCAATATCGATTTCGAATTGGCCCGACCCGGAACTCGAACCCAGGACCTCATGTCTGTAGTCGAAAATGCTAATCACTAGACCAACGAAACGTATTCACGTACAATTAACACTAATGTCCATAACACAGATATAACCTATTTTTTTTATTACATCTAAACTCAAAATAAAATACCTTCTATATTATGTAACAAAAGTTTGTTGCTTGAACAAAACTTAGGTCCGTTACTCTTGCCTGTTATTTTAGTTACTTTTATCATTAGTTTAGTATTTATATCTTCCAAGATGAATTGAGTGTTAACTTAGTAAGAGGAAATTTACCATTTTAAAAGTTTATACACACCATGGTATGGGGCAATTATTTTACTTGTTGGTACGTCTTTGCTGGAAAGGGTGATAATTAATCACAACTGAAGCCTCTCACTTACCCTTACCTGCAGAAATCAGACCAGGACACCTTACCGGATGGGTTAAATGTCGTTAGGGGATTCGTATCGTATTTCAAAACTATAATACAAACCGGACGATAAGAAACACTTCAGAATTATAACGTGATTTTAAGATACATATATTTTATTGTTGCTGACCAAAATTTTTATTTATTGTCTACAATAGTCGTACCAAAATTCAGTTCACCGACATTATTGATATATTCACTAAATTCAGTAACAAACCGTATTTTTCGGACATTTCATTTTAATGTTTTGAAATACAAATTGAAAATTACGAGTCCATTTTTGTATATAAAAAAAAATATATGTATTATACTTATGCAGGAAAAAGTTTTATTTTGAAAGGACAGAATATTTTTATATATGTATAGATTTAATTTGTCGCAGTGCCAAGGACATCTAAAAATATATAACAAGTTTGAGAGATATCTCAAGAGACGATGCGATCCATTATGACTATAAACATTTTTGTTATCGTATTAAAAAAAGTCACAAATTCTAATTCAAAAATTCTTCGTTCAAGTAGGCTCTTACAGAACTTGAATAGTCAAATATAGTTTTTAGATTCACACGTAGAAGAATTTTATTTATACCTCTATTATCCATACATCATCTATACAATGTCTTGGAATAAAAATATCTTTTTGTATTTATAAGCTAAAAGCTTTTCACAAAATATTTACGAAAGTATATTCGATATAAAAAAAACTGACCGCATGTTTGTTCGCGCTAATCTCTGAAACGGCTGGAAAAAATTTAGACGGTACTGCCTTTGAAAAACAGCTGGTGTTATAAGGAGTAACTTTTAATTTAGAAAAAAGCACCCGGAATTACGCGAGTACCACTGCAGGGAAAACTTTTCAGTAACAAATAACTTAATAAAATATCAGTTATTAGATCAACAGTGACAATGGTGTAGCGGTCTAACCCCTTGGCAAGATTTATAACGCAGATTTCCTGGTTCTAATCCTAGTACTTATTAAAGGTTTAATGCCATTATAAATAGAACTGTCTATTATTTTCTATATAAATTTAATAATAATTAACCAAAATATATATATAAAAATCTCACAACACGAATATTTCTTTACATCCGATACGTCTTTCGTCAGGATAGTATAAAATTTTCATCCAACGACACTGCAAAAAAAAAAAATCCACGACAATGGATAGTTACGTGACGTTACGAAAAAAAATAAAAAAATTAAGGTCAGTTGATTCAATGCATAACGAGATGGTTGACGAAAACTCATTCCTATCTACAAGTTCACATATTAATATAAGCTTACCAGATCTTTCTACTAGAGAGAACAATATTTCAAATACAAAGGATTTAGATGGGGCTGTTGAACAGTTAAATTCAAAATTAGAAGAAGCAAATACAAAGATCGAAAATTTAATACTAGAGAAAAATTTGCTTATAGACAAAATTTCGAAATTAGAATCTTTGATTCAAATGTTTAGCAAACCTATTACGACCAATACAAATACACGAAGTGATGTTTTATCGGAAATAGAAATAACCGATGCACAAAACAAAAGTCGTTGTCAAACATCAAAAAATGTATATCATTTGGAATCTCTAAAACCAGATGTTGTCACAGAAAAGAGAAAACTGTTTATATTTGGCTCTCAGCAATGCAAAGGCTTAGCATTACAACTCATGCTATCTAGAACAAATACGAGATATGAGGAATACCTTACAGAAGGATTTATCAAGCCTGGTGCAGAAACTATTGAAATCTTAAAAAATATACAACAAAAATCTTATAAGCCAACCGACAAAATAATTTTATGCGTCGGTGAAAATGATACCGATCCCATGAATATTACATCAGAATTATATTACATTTTAAAAAAATTACCTTCAGTTTGTGTTATCGTTTTGGGAGTATTGTATAATCGTTATTTAAATGTAAATTTGTTAAATGAAAATTTAGAAATGGTATGTAGTAAGTTTAAAAACTGTAGTTTTCTAAAAATGAATAGCTGGTCGATAAAGAATACTTCTATGTTGTGCAGAAAAATCAACCTTCAAATTGATTCATTAGACTACGATTCTAAATATCTTTATTTTATGAAATCTCATAAATCACGCCGACTAAACAAAACAACCATACACACTCCGACAAGCTCGACGCCTAACAATACGATTAGTCATGATATATACAAAAAAGGTACCATACCGTATTATTTTTCAAAACAAAGTAACTCCCATAATAATTTGTCGATAAAAGTTCCTATTAAAAGAACTATACTCGATTATTTTCCCAAAATAAAACAAACAGCCTCTCAACCATTTATTGAAAACCAATTTTTTCGCTAATAATAAGGAGTCTACTTTAACTATTCTTCATCAGAATATTGCTGGAATTCTAAGTAAAAAAGAAATAATAGAAATAACTATATCTGAATTAGAAAATAAAAGTAATAGTATAGACGTACTATGTTTTAGTGAAACATTTGTAAAATTAGGAAGTGAAAGTAACATTCACATAACAGGATATGCTCTAGGGAGTTCTTTTTCCAGAAAAAATGAAAAACGGGGAGGTGTTTGTATTTTATGTAAAAGTAATATGATTTTCTCAGAATACAGTATGTCACATTATGCAGATGAAAAAATTTTTGAATGTTGTGGAATTGAAATTCCTACCCTTAAGTGTATTGTTATCTGTATCTATAGAATCCCAAATTCAGATCCCTACATATTCTTAAACAAACTAGAAGAGTTACTCAATCTACTAAAACGAAAAACAAAGTATAAAATCGCAATAGCTGGTGATTTTAATATAGATTTACTAAAACCTACAAAAGTTGCAATGGAGTTGGATAGAATCGTGGGCTCTTGTAATTTTATGTTAAACATAAAAGAAGCTACACGGAAAAATAGCTGTTTAGATCAAATAATAACTAATTTTCAAGAATCTTCAGCTAAATGTTATAATTTGTATCTCTCTGACCATAACATGGCTCAAACTCTGACTTTTAAATTAAAAGGGACTATGCCTCCTAAAACTTACTTTCGATACATTCGCGATTTCTCCAGGAACAACATAGAAAAATTCGCTGATTGTCTCAGTAGTCTCAAATGGTCAGATGTTTTCACAAATGATGACCTAAATGATGCCTTCAACAAATTTCATGATACAATAATATTATTCTATAATCTATGCTTTCCAGTTTATCGAATTAAAATATCACAACAAAAAGCCATCAGATGGATATCTAGAGGCATTAAAAAATCTGCTTCTACAAAAAGGCAACTACGATATACATATTATAAAACATCAAATGAAAATACTAAAGCTAATTATTTAAATTACGTTAAAATTTTAAAAAAATGTATATATCAAGCACAAAAGTTGACTAATTCTAAATTTATAACAAAAGCAGACAATGTATGTAAGGCTACTTGGAATTTAATTAACATTAATAATAATAACCACAGACAGGACTTGAAAAATATTGAACATATAACAATAAACAATAAAATAATAAATGATCCACAAGATATGGCAGACAATTTTAATAACAATTTTATTGACTTATTAAATTCTCATGAAAAAATTTCCACAATCTGTACTAATACAATAAATCCAATTGATTTTAATATTTTTCTATATCCTACTGACATTTACGAAATTATCAAAATAGTTAAATCTCTTAAGGCAACCACCTCTGTAGGTTACGATATGATCCAGACAAAGATAATTAAGGCAACTGTAATGCAATTAGCCCCTGTACTAAATTACCTAGTAAACTTATCTTTAAAAAATGGCATATTTCCGGATAAAATGAAAATCACCATGGTTAAACCAATATTTAAAAAAGGAAAAAAAGACAATATTGATAATTATAGGCCCATAGCACTTATTCCCATACTATCTAAAATATTTGAAAAAGCCATGCACACACGAATGACAAACTTCTTAAACAAATATAATATTTTGAAAAAAGAGCAGAACGGGTTTCAAAAAGGCAAATCAACTACTTTAGCAATATTTACGCTTATTAAAGATATATTAATTTGTATTGATAATAAGAAGCCAGTATCTGTCTTATTTTTTGATATGTGTAAAGCATTCGATTATGTTTCGCATAGAATACTTCTTGATAAATGTAACAGCTATGGTTTGAGAGGAGTAGCCAACGACTGGCTCAAAAGTTACCTTAGTAATAGGAAACAGCATGTTCTAATAAATAGAATAAATAATCGTAATGTTGAAGAAACAGTGAAATCCGAAGTAAGATTTAAAAAAGTAGGTGTACCACAGGGAAGTATATTGGGTCCACTTCTATTCTTAATTTACATCAACGATTTACCAAATATAACAAACTACAAATGCACATTATTTGCCGACGATTTATCTATAGTAATACCTTGTAATAATATAAACGTTTATAACAATGAAATAAATAATACGATTACAGATGTCGTAAATTGGTCAGACAGAAACAACTTAAAACTTAATTTTACTAAAACAAAATATATCCAATTTATAAATAAAAATGGCACGAAACAAAAACTTAATATTAGATATAAAAATGAATCCATCAATGAAACAAATAGTATTAAATTTTTAGGTATAGAACTGGATGATAGACTTTCATGGACGGAACATATAAATCGTCTTTCTATGAAAATCAGCTCATTTTCTTTTGCGATATGGAAATTAGCAAAAATAACAGACAAAAAAACGGCTATTCAAGCTTATCATGGATATGTTTCTTCTCTACTCCGATATGGCATATTTATATGGGGAAATTCTAGTAATATTAATAAGGTGTTTATAGCTCAAAAACGATGTATTAGAAGTATCTGCGATGTAAGTCCAATAACTTCCTGTAGACCTCTTTTTAAAGAATTAAATGTGTTAACTGTACCTTCCCTATACATTTATGAAGTGTGTTTGTATGTAAAAACACATTTAGACCAGTTTGAAAAACGATATGATGGGACACAATTTAAGCGATTTAGATTTCAAAATCATTTAGTTAGACCCAGTACAAGAACACAGCTTTATGATAGGAACTGTCACGTCATGTCTGTTAAAATTTATAATAAATTACCTAACCCTCTTAAAGACATAAATAATATTAATATATATAAACATAAATTGAAAAAATGGCTAATATCTAAATGTTATTACTGTATTAAGGACTACTTTAATGAAAGTCAAAATAAATAAAATAATTCATACGAGACGCAGTTTTTAAGCTCACTCATACTGTTTTGATACGTTTTCATATAAAACTGTAATATTATTTATTAATGTGAATATTATTTTTAAAATGTAAATACCTGCCATAAGGATGAAGCAATTATTTTAAAATAATATTATTTTGTCCTATTATAGATGTTGCACGCCATTGTATGGTAGATTGTGTGTTGTACACTTGATCTTGCAATAAATATATTTGATTTGATTTGATTTGAACATTAGAGTTACAGTTATTGAAAAGTAGCAATAACACTCATGCTTAGATAGAACTATATGTTATTAAAAACAACTACATATATTTGTAGGCGAATCTTATTAAATAAATATATACAAATTCTCTGTCCGTATCTGAACTTCTCTTTAACTGATATACCTATCTTAATGAATTTTCTTGTGGATTACTGACAGCTTAACAATTATATTTGACACATAAAGGAATATCCTATATTTCCACGTGATCGTAAATTACGTGGGTGACACCGACGGTCGGGTTATTAGCTTATTAGCAATAATGTCTGGATTAAAACATAACATGGATATACAAAACGAAGTCGTGTCATTTACACCATTTATAACTAAAGAGCGACTGGAACAATTAAAATTATCTATGATTTCTTTATTTTATAATTGTCCCAAATAGCAGAATAAGTATAAAAATCCTGGAAAAATACTCTATGGAAGCTCCAGAGCTAATCGCCTGATTCAATTTAAATTCGGCATACATATACATGTCATAATGTGGACTCTCACTAAGAACAGGTTTTCTCATATTCCCATGGGGTCAAAAAAGACACGTCTTACCCAGGAGAACGGCTAGTTTATATAATACTGAACTTTTATGAAGCCAAGAAAAACATTTAATTATTTAGAAGCGGAATAATTTTATAATTATCTTGAATCTTGAAAGGAGCTGTCACAAAGGCATCCGTAAATTCCTCCGAAGCTAAAATTAATTAATTTTGTAATGGTTCCAAATGTACAATAATGTTAGGGATTTAATTGGAGGATGAAAGTTAATTCTTTGGATAGGAATGATATTAATTTATTAAATGATCAAATTACTTCGTTCATTTTTATATCAGAGATATCCAGGTATCTATTCACTCATTAGGATATCTATGGAACCATAAGGTGTATAGACTTGAAATTTAGTCAAGTCTCTTCGCCTTATGGGCCATCCGGTTTCCGAGGGTGTTAATTAAACAAATTGAAATTATCACATTAAAATAAAATCAAATTATATCTTTAATGGTATCTAAAACTTGGTCAGCATTTTTTTGGCATAAGGGAAACTATCAAAAGTAAATTTAAGGAAATTCCACCCTCAAAGAGCTGTGCGGGTATGTTTCTTATTTGTAAAACAATTAATGAAAATGTTACCAAAAAAACATTCCACGCAGAAGAAGTCGCGGGTTCAGCTAGTATTATATAAGAGATATAACGATTCCCTGAATTATTCTACGTAAATAGTACTACGAATAAGCGAACCCGGGATTTTTGCTCACGAATTTCTATATGTCAACACAGAAAATCTGTTCATGAGTAAACATTTAATTGATCCATAGATCATAGCCTTCATTTTAATACCAGAAAAAATAAAAACAAGCCTATTATTTTAGGTGCGTTACTCTAACTAGGGTCACCGATTTTACCCCTTTTGCCAAAGATGAACTCAAGCAATACGAGTAAACACAAATACGTAGACTTCATTAAACATAAAAACATGTGCAGTACATGAAGAATTGAGATATTTTTACACTAAACTACATTTAAAAGCTTTTACATGTTTATTCAAAATACTTTTTTATAGATCTCCTGAAAAAATTACCATTACAGTGTAAAATCTATGTAAAATAAATACAGGACATTATATTGAACGTTTAAATTCAATTGAACAAAGTCTACTTTCGAGAGAGCACAGAATAAAAAATTAGATGTCCTAAAAATATGACTTCATAACTCATTTAAAGCTTATCTTTGTAATCACATTTAAAGCTTATCTTTGTAATCACATTTAATGAGAATTAAAAAGAAATAATCATAAAGCATATAATTTAAGGAGCCCACGCCAGTACTGACCCAGACAGTGTAAGCTGTGACATTTCTAAAAATAACTTATTTCAAATGATAAAATTCTTAGAAGTGCTTTTGATAGGCAGCCTATCAGATAACTTTCATCTTTGTGTTAAAAGGAACAATAGTTGTCCTATTGTTGATTTTATCAAACGAAGACTATATTACAGCAACATACAGACAAAGGCCAACCTTCAATTTTTCTATTCTTATCTACATGTTTTTAGCAATATAACTTCCTATAAAGATAATATACAATCTACATTAATATATAAAGTATTCGTCACTTTGTAACAACAAAATATATGCTTCACTGTGTATATATTATGAACGATATGTAATACTTTTCATGAAAATAAATTTTGAAATTTCAGTAGTTCTCTCTATTACTTATTATTAAGGTGTAGTGACTAAATTGAGAAAGGTATGCTTAGATGGTATGGGCAAGTAAAGAGAATGAAAGAAAGCAGACTGACAAAAGGGATTTATGAGTCAAGAGGGAATGGGAAAGTTAGAAGATGACGATCAAGGTGAACGTTCCTAGACCCAATCCAGGACATTTTAAATAGAGGTCGGGTCAAGAGAACTCTAAACCAACGAACTTGTACAAAAGTTTAATGAGAATGAAAGAAGTGAAGGAGATATGCAAGGATTGTGGCAAGTGGAAGGATATGGTCTCTGCCTGTCCTTATGGGAAATAAGAGTGATGCTATGTATGTATATATTTCTTTAACAATGAATCTCTAAAGCACTTGCGACAGATTGTGACAGGACCTTCAATGGTACTTAACTCATAACTGAGTTTATAACATAGGAATAAGTGTAAATTCAAAATATTTTACATAAGTTTCTTTAATTAAATAGAGAAGCAATACATAACAACTAAAATAATAAGTTTTCTTATTTACGGCAATAAATTGTATGTGACCATACTCCTCCAAAACGATTTAACTGATTTTTATGATTTTTACATGTGTCTCCAAGTGTATTCAATAATAGTTTAGAATATAGAACATGAGACAATTCGATCTAGTGGATCAAATACTATGTAATGACACAACTATGAGTAGAACAAAAAAGGAGAAAGTAATTTGAATAACCAAACTAAATAACAAAGAAGGCGAAAGTGTTATCATTTGAATTAAATAATAATGATAAATAATAATACTCATTTTTAATATGATAAATTGCAAATGAATATGAAATGAATGATGAATTTATTAAAATTTATGAAACGTTGCTCAGTGCAAATTAAAAATTATCATATTAAAAGATATTGTTTCAAATGAACTGAATTATGTGTTTTTATACAAATGAATCATAGTATATAGTTACATGAACTCAGTGGTGGAAATATATTTAGTGTAAAAAGTATATAATAAGATTGTAATGATAATAAAAAAAATTAATAACTGAAAAAGAATATCAAAATATATAGATTTGATGATTCATAAATTTTGAAAAAACCAACTTTTAATTTCACACATTTCACACACATTAATAATATCATACTTACATTATTTATGTAGAATGTCAAACACTAGCAAATTAAAAAATACTCTACAGGTATTGAAAATTTTTGAAATTCTTGATTTTTTTTAATCGTTCTAGTAATTTTTAGCATGATTATTAAAAATTGTCAAAAATAAACACAAAAATTCAAAATGCAAACTTCCTTATATAATCTTATTGAAGAGATTTATTTTTAGAACAATATTGTCTCAAAAGTTCCTTTGAAAAAGTTTTGTTTTGTTCTGGAGTTTGACTTCGGACATTTTAAAATTTGTTATATATTTTAATGTCAGATTTTAAGTGAAACTGTAGCTTTCTAATGGTGAAAAAAATTTAAAACAGTTCAGTAGTTTTGTGTGAAAATGTTACAAACATACATACAAAATCACAAATCTTTTCTCTTTATAATATTACATTAGGTAGAAGAAATTGATTGAGATATGGTAGTGTTTGAATACTTTATTGTTTATGTTTTGTTTACTGTGAAATAATGTTGCTGATTACATTGTCTATTTCTAAAAATTGTGTATTTTTGGACTGTCTTGGTAGCAATTTCTTTTTATATTTAAAAGGTAACAGTAAGGCTATGCACATCATTGTACAAATATGTCAGAGTTGATTCCATTTCAACTGCAGATTGCAATATTGTGTGAACAGGTGACAAATAGAGGTTAAAAATAACTATGACATGACAATGGTCTAATCAGAAGATAGGACATGTTTGTCTTCCCCCCTGTATGAGGCAACAATTTATGGTACAGTAGAAGGTCCAATACATCCAGCAGGTAAAAAAAAGGCCATTTGCATAATTTAAAAGCAAATATTGCCAACCTACAATGAAAAAGTGTGGTGGGTCTATGCTCTAATAACCCTCTCATGTATGAGTGAGGAGGCCTGTGCCCAACAGTGGAGTGATAATGGGCTGTTACTTACCTTGTCTATACAAAATATAACAAGTAATATAACTATTACAATCTAGCATAAACTTCTTAAACTACTAAAGAATTATTAAAATTTGTCATAAAATAAACCTCTTTCATACTAACATCCTTCAATGGAGGATGTTGTATAATAATTGCCATTTCTGATTTATTTCATTATGCTTAATGAAATTTAATAATTTAACAAAACTGTGTTAATATTAAGTGCCACCCAATAGAAGTTTAAAAGTTATTTGCATGGATAAATAAAAATACTTTGCCACAATTGTTTGTCCTCTAAAATTAAAAATATGTATATGGTAAATATAAAATATGTATTATACATGTAATGTTAAGTACTTTTATTTCTATAACTAATAACTACTCCTTTTTTGATTTACCAAAATTATTACAAATCATGTTTAAGTTTCCTTCCATTATTAAAAAAAAAAACTATTTATAATCAAAAAAATTAAGCCCATGCACTAAAACTAAAGTAAAAGTAGCCCATATCAAACTTTATAACACCAGTTTCTTGTTAAAAATTCCAACAAAAGAAGACAGGTAGGGTTCATATATAAGGAATAAACAGTCAGACACACATACTTGCGATTTGTAAACAATTTTGATGTAACAAACACTTCTACAAAAAAATATGTATTCAACATTCTTAAAATCTGAGTTCATTTGAAAGACACTTCAATATGACACAGATAATAATATATACTTTTGAAAGTTATCTAAACTGAATGGGATTATAATGTTAATATAGTGAACTATATAACAACTGCATCACATGTAATACTTGTTATAAAAGGTTTGAGTTGGTGAAAATCCCTTTCATACATTTGACATAGGTAGAATGCAAGTAGCAGATAAATAATAATGTCCCACTATGGGGCGCCAGCCTCCTCGCTCATAGCTGATCCCCTACAGGTTGGCAGACTACATATATAACTCTCAATAAATGCAGAGTTCTTTATCGTGATTTTCAACGAATACCAAAAAAGATCTATGACAAATTTTTAAATAATAAAATAACTTTCCTTAAGTAAACAAACTTTGTGGTGTCCTTGGACTTGCGATTTCTCTAAACAATAATTTTTATATACAAATAATAACAAAACCGTTACCTTTCAAAACCACAGGCAGGCAGGTTACAGGAACAAAGTAAACCGATGTTATGAATTATCTACAGTAAAAAACACGTGAAATGTCACATAACAACGTCTGTAAAACACGGATCACTACGAATACGTAACAATTATAAGATAAACATTCAACAACTAATGCTACATCTAGCGTCAATTCAAAATAATATAATTATAAGCAAATTAATTTCACAACACGTTACGCGATGCAACCAGCGGTCGTTTTTCGTATAAATTGTCCATGTGACAGCTGTCAACTTTTAATGTTTATAACTTGGTGAAGGCAAAGGTTCTAGAATATAAATTATACAGCCTATATAAAATTTTTATAAAAACGAAGGAATGAAAACTAAGAGCAATTTTTTTTATTTGCACTGGATTCGTATTCATTTTGAAACAAAGTATTACTATTACTCTTAGCGTAAAGGTTTAAATCCTTTGACATTAAAGGGACAAATATAAATAGGTAATTAAAAAAAGACAGTTAACGTATTAACTAATTCTAGAGATGTTTGATTTACATATTATATTTATTATTTTATATACGCTTTTAATACAAAAAATAAAAACAAACTTGTTATGCCTTATTTTATGGTGATGTAGGTTACGAAATCCTACGGAATGGAATGTACGTACGTTAAGCGATGACAATCGTTTGGTCCAAGCAGAAGCCTTAATGATTAGCTATATCCTGCAAATTCTCGGACTCAGTGAAGTGCGCAGAAATGGCTTTGGTGAATTGAGAACTGCCGAGGGCTGGACTTTGCTGTATTCAGCTAAGGAAAACGAGGAAGATTTGCGTGACTATGGCGTTGGATGGAAGCCAATCTCAGATCGAATAATTTACGCCCGCTTTAACTCTAGAGCTCGAAAAGTCTCAATAGTACAATGCTATGCCCCAACCAATGCATCATCGGAAGATCATAAAGATGTATTTTATGGCGCCCTGAATGCCACCCTTAAGAACATAAAGAAACAAGGCAGTGTCATAATCATGAGGGATTTGAACGCAAAGGTTGGAAATAGTAACACAAACCGCGAGCGGCACATGGGTACACAAGGACTAGGCGTATGCAATGAAAATGGCGACCGATTTATCGAGTTCTGTCAAAATAATGACCTAACTATTGGAGGTACATCATTTATTCATGGCGACCACCACAAGTATACCTAGATTTCACCAGATGGCGTTACTAAGAACCAAATTGACCACATTGCGATTAGCTCCAAGTGGCGCTCTTCATTGCTGGACGTCCGCAATCGCTGTGGTGCCGATATAGACAGTGACCACCACTTGGTTGTTTCTGAAGTACGGCTCAAGGTGGCGGTGGCGCGCCCAACTGGAGATTTCAGCAAGGTGGGAAGAAGGTTTGATGTGGGTAACCTCCGGGATCCAGATACTCAGAACGCTTTTAGATTAAGACTCCGAGACAGATTCTCTGGGCTTGATGTTGGTTCAAACTCATTAAACGAGGAATGGAGTCGCATCAAAACTGCCTATATGGAAATCAGCACCATCGTTCTAGGGAATATACCGAAAAGACGTGACGTGAACCAAATCTCGAAACATACTTGGAGCCTAATTGAGGATAGAAGAAAGTTGCATCTAAAATTGCTAGAAACACGGGATGACTCTGCACGAACCGACCTAAAAATACAATACCGCCAAATACGCAAAAATATATATCGTAGCGCCCGTAAAGATAGGCGGAAATGGGCTGACGATATAGCGGATCATGTCCAACGCGTTGCAAATGCAGGCGATATAAGAGAGCTGTATAAGACAACCAAGGAACTAGCTGGGAACAGCAGCTAGAGAAGGAAACCTCTGGAATCACGAAACGGACATCCGGTCGTAACCGCTGAAGGGCAGTTACAACGATGGCAACAGCACTTTGAGGAGATTTTCATATTATGACTCTTGCAAGAAAACTTAGTTCAGCTGCATTTGCTGTTAGGAAGGTGAGGTAATACACTGATGTTGAAACTGCTAAAATTGTATATTTCGCTTATTTTCATAGCATTATGTGTTACGGCATACTGTAATGGGGGAAGGCGGCGGACATTGAAACTATCTTCATTTTGCAAAAAAGAGCAATACGTGCCATATATCAATTGGGATCTCGCGTTTCATTAAGAGAAAAATTCAAAGAAATATCAATTCTCACAGTACCGTCGCAATATATATTAAATAACATTTTATACGTTCGTGATAATATTCATTTATACAGCAAAAGGAGCGAAACACACGATTATAAATCAAGAAATATACACAAACCCATATTTTAATGCCAACCCATTGTAATGCCATATTTTAGAGTGAAAAAGGTTCAGAAGTCATTTGTCGGGTTGAGCATACGCATATTTAATAAGATACCCGAATTACTTCTGGGTTTGCCTCCACAAAGTTTTAAGAAGTATGTTAAAAATGTCCTAATAGAAATGGCATATTATAATGTGGAAGATTATTTAAGCGACCAAGACGTTTGGACATGATTCCAGTTGCATATGAAAGCTAACACACATTGTAACCTATAAAAAAGCTATGTTTAAAGGAGTAACCGTTGAGTTTCTTGCCGGCTTTTTCTCAGCGGAATCAACTTTCCGCACCGGTGGTAGATTTGTTACCAGCGGACAGACTATTGACGATTCAAAAGTGGTTTTTGAACCTACTTGTATAAAGAATATTTTGATTTGATTTGGTTTGATTGACTCCCAGACGATTGGAACAGAGGGCTTCTAATAACTATGCCCAAAAAAGGTGACTTAAGTTTATGCGACAATTGGAGAGGAATAACTTTGCTCTCGACGCCTGCCAAGGTATTTTGCAAGATCATTCTAACTCGGCTGTCGAAAACACTAGACCATCTCTTACGAGGACAGCGGGCTGGTTTCCGTCCCAACCACTCATGTACGGACCAGATTAACACCCTGCGTATTATACTGGAACAGGCTACAGAGTGGCAGAGGGACTTATATCTTATCTTTGTTGATTTCGAAAAGGCCTTTAACACTTTGAAGTGGTCCAGTATTTGGTCTCACCTGCGGAGTATAGAAGTATCACCGAAAATTATTAGTCTTCTGGAGAATATTTACAAGAGTTATTCTTGTCGAGTGAATCACAGTGGTCTCATCTCTGGTGATATTAGAGTACATGCAGGAGTCCGCTAGGGTTGCCTAGTGTCACCTCTCCTGTTTTTAGTCGTTCTTGATGACATTCTGCTTTGTACCACAGAGAAAAGTCGGCGTGGAATAGAATGGGGACTATCTCAGGTCTTAGTAGACCTGGATTATGCCGACGACATATGTCGTCTGAGCCATACGCATGCGGACATGCAGTCGAAATTGAATGATTTAAGCCAGGAAGTAGCTAAAACGGGACTTAAAAGTAATATAAAGAAGACTAAGGAGATGAGAACTAGTACAAGTAATTCCGCCCCTATGCAAATTGGCACAGAGCCCCTAGATCGCGTCCAGTCTTTCACATATTTGGGCAGTGTCGTGACGGAATTCAGAGGCACAGAAGAAGACATTGCTTCTCGGATCGCCAAAGCCCGAGCCCCCTTCGCACCTCTAGGATCAGTGTAGCAATCGCGGAAACTGACCCGAAGGATTAAACTTAAAATCTTCGGGTCCAATGTTAAATCTGTGTTGCTATGTGGGTGTGAAACGTGGAAGGTCACCAAGGACATCTCGCGCCAAATCCAAGTCTGCGTCAACCGGCGTTTGCGTCGCATCCTCGAAATATACTGGCCCGAGGTAATCTCTAACGAAGATCTGCTAGAGAAATGCCATGAGACTTTGGTCGAACACCAGATCAAACGGAGAAAGTGGAGATGGATCGGCCATACGCTACGTTAGGATTCCAATCATATGCCCAAGCAAGCTTTGGAATGGAATCCTCAAGGTAGAAGGAAGCGTGGTCGGCCCCGACAGACTTGGCGCCGTTCAGTACTGACAGAGGCGGGGAACATTGCCATAACGTGGGGCAAGGTGAAGCGCGATGCTCAAGATCGTTCGCGATGGAAAATTACTGTGGACGCCCTCTGCCCCACCTAGGGGATATAGGACATTAATCATTTATCAGGTTACGAAATCATTTGTTGGGTTGAGCATACGCATTTTTAATAAGATACCCGAATCACTGATGGGTTTGCCTCCATATAGTTTTAAGAAATATGTCAAAACGTTCTATTACAAAAGGCATATTATAATGTTTACGTTTATTTAAACGACGAAGATGTTTAGACTTGATTCAAGTCGCACATGAAAGCTAATCACATTTTAAACGTATTTAAAAAAGTGACCGTTAAGTATATCGTTGGTTTTCTCTCAGCGAAATCAACCTTTCGAACCGGTGGTGGATTTGTTTTAAACGGACAGACTACTGACAATTCGAATGTGTTTTAATAAAAAAATATTTTGATTTTGATTTTATAAAGTGGAACAATGTCGAAATAATTTCCAGAATTATTCAATACCGAAGCGCATGTTAGCGCCATCTAATATAAAACTCAAGAACTTTATCACTAATTTTAATCGTATCCATTCGGTATAATACCGGCAGATGGCGTTAATTATTCATTTTTAACAGAAGATATGTAACACTAGCTAGATGGCGTTATCTGGTTCCTATCCATTTTGTTGCATTTATATTAATACTAGCATTACCCCGCGGTTTCATTTACGTAGAATACGATCTCGTAAAAGTGAAAAGTCTTCTTAGTCGAAATATAAATTTATTTTTGTTAACATATGAGCTTTATTTCCCTTAGTTTTTAATTACTTTAGGACGGATGTACAATTATGTGTATTGAATATTCCAAAAGAACTGAGAGATATTTTTTAAGAGGTAACATTATATTACCTATCTCTATCCAAAATATTACATCTTTTATTCGAATAGGACGATTTTATATGTTTATACATATCTATATCTATATATATAAAAGAGATATCCAGGTATCTATTGACTCATCACGATTTCTCTGGAACCATAATGCGTAGAGACTTGAAATTTGGTAGGAATATTCATTTTGCCGAGTAGAAGTCAGTTAAGGACGGATTTTGCGAAATTCCACCCGCAAGGGGATTTGCGGGGGTGTTCATTAAAAAATTCAAACTTCACATTTACAAACTATATCTTTTATGGTATGTGAAATTTGGTCAGAATTTTATTATTGACATAATGGAAAAGTAAATTTTACGAAATTCCACCCTCAAACTGCATTGCGGGTATGTTTCTTATATGTAAAAAAACGATTTGCCTAAATTTTCATGATACTAAAACAACATTCCACGCATACGAAGTCGCGGGTTCAGATATTATTATCTATCTTATAGATAATATTCTCATTTCACAGTTTTCGTACCTATACTCCTCCGAAACGGCTGTACCGATTCGTACCAAATTCCATATGCGTATTCAGTAGGTCTGAGAATCGGCTACTATCTATTTTTCATGCCCCTAAGTGATAAAGGTTGTTCACCCCTAAATTTTTTTTTTCTAATTTTGGGACGAAATATTTTTTTTGTGATACAGCATATGAAAATACATACAACCCAAAATTTTCACTTTTCTATCACGAACCCCTATTTTTTAATAGCGATAATAGTAATTATATGGCAAAATAACGTTTGCTGGATCAGCTAGTATGTGTACAGGTATAATTACATCCTTATATGTTTTTCTTCACCGTTTTATGTCACCACGTTCTACACTTTCCTCTTCTAAATAGCGATAAGGCCGACTTATTGTATTGATCTTTTTTGTATTATTTCAAAATATTATATTTTTGTGTTATACAGTAAAGGTAATCTCTCCCTCTCTCCAGAACAGTTCTATGAATAAAAACATTCATTCTGGAATACATAGTCTTTTTTGTCTATATGTGTGTATGATGACATGTGAATAAAATGGTGTAATGTGTTATGGGAACAACATGAATATGGCCATTGCTATAATACTACATTATATCATAACATTATGTTCTTTAAATTTATATTTTTAAATTTGTTATATCTTTTGAATGCAATGTCAAATTTCAATAATTTAAAAAGTATTTTACAGGTACTGAAACGGCCTTTAAAAGGGTAATTAATACAGAGGTATGAATAATATGGTAGATATTAATACGTTCTATGATGCTGTAGAACATTTTTGTGACCTATTTTTTCACATCTTGGGTTACATGGGGTTGCCTGGAAGAGATCACTACATAGTGATAAGGCTGCCCGTTGCATGCTTTTGGATATAAATAATTTTACTGTTATTTAGTTTTAATTGTTACTTTTGTTATTTAAAAGTATACAATAAAGTGTTTATCTATCTATCTACATTAATGCATTTTTATTAGGGATCCCTGTTTTTTTCTTGAGAAAGTAATAATGCTTATGTTGCTCAGCGAAAATGCAGCTTTCTAATGGTGAAAAAAATATTGAAATCGGTCCAGTAATGTGTGAATACGTTACAAAAATATATACAAACAACACAAATGTTTCCACTTTATAATATTAGTTAAGATTGTCTGTCTCCTGTCCTTGTAAAGGCTGCCATTTAAGGCACAACCAATTTATCACCGATCTAGTCCTAACCAAGCTAGTTAATACAATAATCTTTAAAACCCAAGTAGGGCTCTATCAAGATTCAATACGAGAAGCTTTTCTGACGGCCTCGTTAGCGAAGTGGTGTATGCTTTCTTTACTAGCAGAGGTCCTGGGTTCGATCACCAATTTGTCTGATTCTGGACTTGTAGGAAATTCGTGTTCTGGTACAATAGTGGTCGTTGTCGTCGCTTCAACCGATGAACGTCCACTGCTGGACGATCTTGCGCCGCCTGGCTCCAGCGGCTACCGGTGACCCTCCTCATATCGTCGGCCCACCTTCTGGGGGGTCTCCCTACACTGCGTCGCCAGGTGTGGGGTCGCCATTACAGTACCAACATCCATCGGTTTGTTGGACTATGTGCCCCGCCCATTGCCACTTCAGGTTCGCAATTCGTTTGGTTCTACTACGGATCTCATTTCTGATTCGATCACGTAGAGAATCTCCGAGCATAGCGCGCTTCCATCTTACATTGCATCATCAGTTACCATCACAGTCAAGTGCTAAAAGGGAAAATTACATTCCCTACTTTACATAGGGGATGAATACGTGACCAAAAGCATGTATTCATAGCGATAATCATGGCCCATTAAATCATTATTACTTTACCAGTTATTTAGTTAATGTTGGAGGATATTATGTACAATAATGACTCTTATTTTATTATAAAAATGAAACAACCAAGTAACTGAAAACATTTTATTTGAATCGTAACTTTTTTTCATATAAATAACGCTCTTTATAATCATAACTGGAAGCCTCTACATAAAAATAAGTAGGTATAATATAGTTCACGTACAACAGAAGAATAAAATACAATAGTAAGTAATATTAATGCCGCACTATTGATATTTACTATAAAAATTCTAGGAAGAGTTTGATAGTAATGTAAAATTATTAGATAAAATAAAAATTTCATTGAAGTATTTACGTATTGAGTAATAATAATTGTTTTATTTTTATTTATCCTTTATTAATAAAGTAAAGTAATTTTATAATAAAACAGCTCATATTTACACACTATACAACGTTTTTTATCAAACAGATTCATGGCAGCAAAAAGTAAAGGAGGTAAAGAATAAAATTCAATCGAATTTTACAGTTTCCAATCCATTTTTTGTCCAAAAAACAAAATAGAAGAAAGTTTGTTTAAAAATGTAAAATATAATAAAAAAATTGAGTTTCTTATAAATAAAAAAAACATTCAATAATTTACGTGCACCTAAATAAAATTCCTAGTATTTTTATAAAAATGTGGTATATTAATGTGACACTTATATACAAAAATTAATTACATTAGCTTAAAAATATTATCGAAGTAAATCTTAAAAGTGGCAGGCAGAGCTGTTATAGGAGGCAATCAGTTTTCACCTAGAAAAATACATTTTGGGTTATTCAAATTACATGAACGATTATATATTTAATACTCAATTTATATATTGGTACATTTATTTAAATATTGTATAAAACTCGCTAAAACAGTTGTAAAATATAATTTTAAATGAAAAATTTGCTTATATATATAAATTTTAAAGAGAAATGTTGTAAAACGTGTAGATAAATGTAGATTCTCCGTATAGTGTTTTAATTTACATTACACATATCAAATTACGTGTTTTTTTAAAATGTAATTATATAAATGTGAAAATTAATTTCATAGAACCACGGAAGATTAATATATTCAACATATTTTTTCGAATTTATAAAAAATCTCAACCTTATGTTTTTTTAGAGAAGGAAACAATGTTATGAGGATATTGGGCCCTGGCCACAAGTGTTATGTAGATAATGGCGCGCGCCACAATTGTAATGGCGCGCGCCACAAATATTAGAGCGGGCCACAAGTGTTTCTTAGATATTCGTTCGGGCCATTACAATTGTGGCGCGCGCCACAAATATTAGAGCGGGCCACAAGTGTTTCTTAGATATTCGTTCGGGCCACATTTCATCGGACAAAAACATTTTTTTTGATGAAACTATTTTGAATGTCTTTATTGTTAATGTAGTATCTTACGGACCGCTGGGTGCCGTCCACTATTCTATGTAATTAAAAGTAAGTATGTATGTTTTATTAATAGTGTGGTTCTGTACACTTTGGTTACTATGATCTTAATATATTTATATATTTCGAGAAAAGTATATACTTTGTCGTGATGTGATATAGCTTTACAAGTAATTTAACCACATTAATAGTGGTGGCCGCTTTCACAACAGACCGAAAAATAATTAATATAACATAGTGGTATATAATTAATAATAAAAATTTGGTAACTTAAAAATTCTTTTTGAGAAAAATTTACCTGACAAGATACCAGTAGCAATAACGGTTATTATAAGTTTAGTTAGCATTTTGTCTATCCTACAGTTTATTTAAAATATTAATTACTTTTATATAATTACTTTTATTTAAAATATCATAAGTTTTGTATAATTAGACATAAAATTAAAAAAATATAAAAGAAAAATATGTAATTAAAGTAATCATTTAACGTGTATTGTTTTTATATAGATTTCCTTAGAAAACTAAATCAAAACGACATAAAATATATCATGCAAAATGTTATTCACACATGCAAATTTCAAAGTCAAGACTATTTTTGGCACACTTTTCATTTATTTTAATTAACAAAACAATTTTTAAAATTTAACATCACAGCTAAAAATCTATTTAAAATGTAACAGTCACATAAATAAAAAGTGAAGTCACAAATTACGAAAAAATCATAAAAAATTTCTACATAGAATTTTATTCCAACGAAAGAGGCTTTTTAATTTTGCATTAATGTAAGAGTATTAAAATGCGTGCCTTATTAAAAAAATCTTTAATTAGTCAATAAAACAATGTCGCTTTAATAATATTGTAATGCTTTATTAAAACAGTGACACATCACCAAATGTTATGTTATTTAACAATAGAGAAATCGTTAGATTATTACAAAAGGTTGTTATCGTCTAAATTATCCACAGATTTTTATCTCAATTTATTTTAAAAGGAATGTTGGTGTTGTGTTATTGTGAAAACAAAGTATTAATAATATCTAAGTTTACAATTGGGTAGTGTTTTACATCAAAATACAAGCATGGCGATGATCGTAATCATTGCCAACAGCAAGCCGAGCAGCGTCAACCAATCCAAGTCTGCCAGGTGCTGCGAGTACATAAAGGTGTAGGAACAAGCTAACATCAACGTGCCTGAGTCGTGCCAATTGCGCTTTGACTTCGTACTATCGCCTGCCAAAACAATAAAAACAACGCAAACTATAAAGATAAAATTTTTGCATTCCACGTACAAATATCAAACAAATAAGTTTTCATATGAAATTCAAGTGAAACAAACAAATACAAGCGAGATGCAAATGATCATAGTGAAATCCAAACACCATGCATGATAATAGACAACGTACCTTTGTGATCGTTTTGTGAATTACTACTTTGCCTCTTAGCCCTCCAAGGGACTACAGTATTGGGCAGTGGACCATTTTGACTAGTACTTTCATCGACCGAAAGCTTTCTTAATTGTTGCGTCATTGTTTTAACAAGTTTAGGGGAATTTAAATCGTTGCGTTTTTCACTCTCATTGTCTTTGTCATTCACTTCTCTAGATGAAGCATTATTCGAAATATAGTCCAGTTTGAATATTGTCGCAAGTTCCTCTGATGAATTATACTCAGTAGAATCTGCTGTATCTTTTTTATTTTCAAAGTCCTCTTCGTAAATTGACAGATTGGTTGATTTTCTATCTGTCACATCGGTTGCATGGTCAATTTTTGTCAGTTCATTTAGTTTTTCACTAACTTGATTCATAGTTGATTCGGTTTTAATAGGAGAGGAATGTTCCTTTTCTGGTGGCTTAGATACAAATAATTTATGATTCACCTCTGTAATGCCAGCGATGAGATCAGATATTCCATCTTTTAATTCCTTAAAAGCTCTTATTTCATTAAGTTCTTTTAAATTATCATCTGTATTCAAAAATGGATTAAGAGGATTAAAACGTGGAGAAGATGTCTCAGATTTAGTTTGACTTGACAGAGGAACGTTTTCTTTTTCCGTTTGTAACGTTAAAGATATAACATCGGGTGTTACGCTATGTTCATTGGTTAAAAGTATCGATTCATCTGCTTTGGTTATTAATCTCTCAGGATCATCAAAAGGCCTATCGATTTTTAAGCCTTCATCGTCCAATTTTAATTCTTTCTCAAAGCTATATTTCAATTGATCTTCAACTTTATGTAGTTGATCAGAAATTTTGAGCAAACTATCTTCAGTTTTTCTCGCTTTTAAATTCTCATTAAATTTGTTGATATCGTTATTTAAAATGTTACTATTGTTTGTTAAAGTACTTGTATGGCCGCTATTAAAATCAGAAACATTTTTATAACTTTTATTTGTTAATTCATTCATAAAATTCATTCTGCTGTCTGAAATTTTACTCTGAATGTCAGATGTTTCGTTTTTATTTCGATTTTTGTCTAACTCTGCTAAAGCTACACCCAGTTTGTTACTAGTATCCATAGCTTCTTGGGCAAGCATACTAAGAACCTGTTGAAATTCATCTTTTGATGATCGCTTACAAGCTTGAGGTGATCGATTTGATGGTGATGAACTTTTGGACTTATCACAAGATGGTGGCTTAGCAACACAAACATCATCGTTAGGAATAAATGAATCATCTTTTGCAAAATGATGTGAGGGTGCATGAGTGGTATTGACAAGTAAATTTACTGTATTATGTCTCTGTTTTACCTTGTTTCGAGGATAGTAGTCCTTTTGATTGTCATTTCTTTCGAAAGTATCCCGTAATCTTCTCATAACGTCACTATTACTATTAGTTTTTTGTAATGTGGATGTCTTCGTTTTATTTAAGGCGTCGTCTATTTCTTTTTGTATTAATGTAAATATGTTGGCAGATAAAGATCGAACTGCACGTTTCTTTTTAAGACTCGTTACAGAATCATTAGTGGAGGGAATATCATGATAGCTATTGTTGTTCATATACCCATTGTATTCACCGTTAAAAAGTGATGAATGTCTATTATCTTTTCTTAAACTTCTATAAGCCAAATCGTCGGCCACTATATCGGGCGATCTTTTTGGTATGAATCGAGATCTTCCTTTATTTTCAGGTGTAGCATGTAAATAATCACTTTGAGGAGCTGGTGAAATTGGTCCAACGGGTATTCCAAACGGTGGTTGAGGTTCAACAGTTTTGAGCCTGTTATTAGTTTGCTTTATATTTCTATATACTACATCATCATAAACCACATCAGGTTCATTTCGTTCCGATTGTCTGTCATCATCGGATGCATAGGGTACATAAACTGGTGACGCTAACATGTAGCTAATTTGAGCCTGTGCCTCTTTAAGATTTGGTTTATCTTTACTAGAAAATGAATTCAATCGTCGAAATGCCATATCATCTTGCAGTTTATCTGGCAGAGTTGATCGTCTTGAAATACGCCTTAACGGTGTGGAAGGTTGACTTCGCAGTTGAATGTCATCATTTCCATTCCAATCATTGAATTGCTCATTGAATTTTGGCGTCATTAGTTCTCTTCGTTCTGCTCTGTCTAACAAATCTTCGTCTCCCAATCCCAAACTATTATATATTGCTTCCAATTCATTAAGTGCATCATCAAGATTCGTCGATTTTCGTCTTTCAGAGCTCTTTTCGTCATCAGATGCCAGGTTTGAATTTGATACGTGTGTATCCGATTTATGCCTTATATGAGTCTTGGTGGGTGAGGTATTTGATTTTGGTTCAACTGTAGTAGACCGCTTGTATTCTGTTGTTGCTTTCCAAACTCTAGCTCCATCTATTGTATCAACACATTTGCTTTTATTTATATTTTCAACGACCCCAGTCCCGTTATGATTTTTACTCCACATAGAATTTTTAGATTCTATAGTTGGTTTATTTACATTTGAATGGGTAGGGGCAGAAAATTCACTTTTACTTCTCGCATGAGCAAATATATCTTGCTGTCTTTTTTGTTTTTCGACATCATCAATTTTCTTCCAAAATTCAGACGCATTTCGTGGTCTTCGATACAGTTTGTTACTAGGATCGGAAGAAACTTGTGAGTCACTAAGGTATTGATTCTGGTAACCATTTTGACTAGTTTTAATACTTATTGGCCTTCGAGACCTCGGGCTTTCATCAGCATAATACAAATAATCCTGTCTCAATTGTACAGGATCTGTTTTCAATATGTTATTGTGCTCTGCCGATTTTCTCCACGGGATATTGTTTACATACTGTCCATAGTGATTAGGTTCAGCTGATACTGACGCTGGTCTTCGAGGTTGTTCGCTTCTTATCTTATAATTTTGAATAAATTCATTGTCTTGGATTGCTATATGATCTTCGGATGTTGAAATTGGTCTACGCAAACCATTAATTCCATAATTAACAAACCGTTCTTGACTCCTTCTCATAATTCTGTCAAAATCATTGTTCGGTACGCCGTATTTGATGTTTTGATTATTGCATATTCTATCCGATGCTATAGAGCTATTCTCATAATGCATAGATACAGGTGTAACTACCTTTCGATGCATGTCGCGCGGGGGTGGTACCGGTGGAGCTTTTTCTTCCTTTTTAATATTTTGTAAATTACCTAACGGAAACTTTACACATATTATGTTATCTGGATTCTCATATTGACTCGAAACACTTCCTTCTCTGTTATTGTTAATCGGCGCTGACATTCGATTTAGATTGTTATTCGGATATTGAATAGCATAGTTAATACGTTCATTGTTAACTTTTGCATTAAAATTAATAGTTGAGGGGTAGGTTTGCGTAGACGGAAAGGACGATATAGACTCAGATTTTACCGGTCGCTTATTAGCATCATTAATGTTAATTTGTTCCGAAACAATATTATTAGCAGTTTCACGTTTGCAAGTTCCATATCCACTACTTTGACTTGTCGGTGTTCTTGTCAACATTTCCACCTCAGCTTTTGTATAACCTTGCTGCAACAATTCAGCTTCTTTGTTCAATTGATTTTCGTCATCACGTGACAACCTCTTGATATAACGTTCATTTCGCGCACTTCGTGACCTTTTGTTAAGAGAACTATCTCGAGACCTCATTAAGGAGTCGTCACTTCGAAATCGTATCATAGAGGAAGAATTTGAAGAGGACTTTAATGATTCATCTTCGCTACTTGATTCTCCTTTCATACTATTTCGTAGGGCTTCAACGCGAGCTTTTAATCTACTTTTTCTCTTTTTACGTGACGGTGTTTCAAGTATGCCTTTACCTAAACGCGATCGCTCGTCTTTTAATTGAATGCATTCCTTATTGGGGCCGTATATTTCTTGGCTATTAGTTTTGTAATTAAGAAAACCGGCAGATGGGTCAGATAAAATACCATCATCATTAAGGTCACGTAAATTAGGATTGGCTAAGCTTTGAGCTCTTCTGGTATCTCTTAACACAATGTGATCGAAGTTGTTTACTGCGGGAGCTCGTTTTTTCTTTTTACTTTTCCTTTTCGAGGGTGAGCGACTGTTACAAGCATCATCACTTTGCGATGATGAGCCAGTGTCATCTTCTTTCTTTTTTCTTCTAAATAGTTTTCCAATGGACCATTTTTTGTCCTTCTTTGAACGTTCACCTTCTGTTTCGGGTTGAAGAGGTCGATCCAAATGGCGCTGGACGGAAGCATATTCCTCGTTATACGGTCGGTAGGTTGTTGTGTTAGATCCTGATATATTTCGATGGGGAACAGGCGGTGAATTCACAGTCTGAAAATAGAGAAAAAAATAAATCAATATATGTATATACCAAAAAACCAAATCAAATTAATGCAGTTTATTATAATTATACAATATGTTTATCTTTTATTTATAAAGCATTACATGCCACCTTTTTTTGCTTAAATTACTTTAGTTTGGCTACTCATTTGTCTGAATTAATAGAAAACGACGTAGTTTCCACGACGAATAAATTGTAAAGAAGGATCCGTTTAAGGGAAAATATTAGTTATAGTTAGTTTTAAGTTATCGCATTTTTATATTTACATAAAACTTTGCTTTGACTAAAAGATACACAATGTTTTTTCTCTACATATCAATAACTTCTTTTAAATATATATGTCATTTTACTTTTTCTTTTTATTTTTCTTTTGTTCTATTTGTTTCTGCTAATTTTAGAAACAGTTTTACTGATTTTGGCAAAACTTTCTCTGGCAGTTGATGTTATAAGGAACTTCCTTGAATACCAAAGTTACCATATGAGCTGAAAATTCTACATTTGTTAATAATAGCAGATTAAGATAAAGCGAAGATAAAGTGTCGAGTTTACCCATGTTCCCTTGTGTATAAAATATTAATGACCAATGTCGAAAATTGGCAATATGTCATCTTAATGAAATATAAAATTTCCTTTAAAAAACACTAGGCGTACTTATAACAAAATCCAGGAAATACTTAAGCGTACGACTTTTACAAGATAACAAGGAGCAAAGTTCAATGCTTTGTTATTCAATAAGATTAATTCAAAACATTTACGCGTAAAATGTTGTTTAATACTTTTTTGATAACGGTAACAGACAATATAGCAAAAATAAATCCAATTGGTCCGTCCGAAGTAATCCTTTTTTGAAAGTAACTACTGCTCTTTTATAATAAAATTTGGTAGCATAGATGTTTTTACAATTATTTAGTACTTCTGTCTGAAACTTTTGTGTATATGTTTCCAAAATAAACTTAGTTTACGATAGATTTCAGTACGTTGAGCTAAAGTATCCTGGAAAAATCGCTATCTAACTATAAGACCTGTGTTGTCGATTTATCGGTTTATATTGTTTCCTTTCTTGCTCTGGTCGAGTTGGATTGCTGTCTCATCGAATTATGAGAGTAAAGGAATAGAGAATGTACTTGTGTTAGCGCATACACTTGTGTGCTATGCCTGGCAACCCGCATTGGAGCAGCGTGGTGGGTTTATGCTCTAAAAACTCTCCCACCTCTGAATGAGGAGGCCTGTGCTTAGCAATGGGACTTATACTAAGTTTAAATTCCTAACACTATCCCTATATAAATATTATAAAATTTTCAATCGTTAATGAAATAATATTTTATCTATTAAAATCTTACGTAAAAGATTTCAAAGTTTTTTCTATATAATGAGTTATAAAAGTTCGTTTTATTGGAAATTGAATTTTAACTTTTTTTTTGTTATTCATACTTTATCGACTACAATAATATAATTTATATACATATATAACAGTTCACATATTTAATACTAATAAAATCTAAATAAAAAAAGCTTCGCTTTTTCATTTTTATACAATTTGTTTTCTGAACGACTTTTAAATTCTATTGATTTCTAAACGACGGGACAACTTCAAATTTCTGACAGGTGTCATTTGGGAAAGATAAAATATTGTTTTTGTTTTATTCCAAGCATTTTTTTCTTTTGAACCTTGGACTTCAATCAGTCCAGCCGTTATCGAGTTTTAGCGACACTAATAAACAGCAATTGATTTTTATATATATAGTCCTTTCGTTTTTTCCTCTGACATGGATGTCGATGTTGAGCTGATATACTATATATACGTTACTTATAATATTATATTAAACTTAAACAATTTTCAAGTACAAAAACAATTATACACAGCCATGATTACTTAGAAATGGTATAAGTTATTACTCACAGGTAAAAACGATGCGAAATAGTTATTATTAGCAACGACTTCCAGCATTGCCACCATGGTTTATTCAACACTTATTTAAAGCATGTTCACAAATACATTCACACCCACAAGCTTGTCTCTAGTTTTTGGCACGAAAACTGTATAAATATTTTATCACAACTATGTAATATTTATTGACATTAAAAGGGGAACAGTAGTCTTGTTATAATAAACATCTTGTACTATAATAATATCGCATTGGTACTATCTGAATAAACACGTGCAAAATTACTCAAGAATAAATATAATCTGTTTAACGTGAACTATCATTTATAAAAATTAATGATACACTTTTAATTGTTATTTCTGAACGTTATTTGGTAATGTCATTTATATTTATATAACGTCAAAGGCTGTATGGTCCTTTGTCTTCCCCATAGAAGGGTTAAATAAATTAAAAAAAAAACAATAGATTTGAAAATGGAACTCGCGATGCGCGTGCGCTCTTTCGCGCCCAACGCGAACTTGTGATTATTTCAAGCATAGGCCCGTATATACACACTTGCGACATAGTTTACTAACAAATATTCGGTTTATTTCTGATCATTGATGAAAAAACTTGTTACATAATTATTTTTGAATTTATCAGTTATTTATTAAAGTTATTGTGACCTACCGTAATTGGGACCGTAAAACGAACTTCAAATTCATAATATGACTAGCAATTCTGGCAATGGAAAGTCTACTAAGTCGGACTATAGGTATGTTTTCGTTAAGATAAAAGTTTTACTTCACTTAATTTTTAATTACCTCCTTTCAGATTCTTAGACACACAAATTTATAATCTAATTAATCTACAGATTGTACTTTACAACCAATGTATATCTAACTAATACATTTTTAAATTCGTAAAATTATTTATGTAGAATGTGGGACATTAGCAAATTAAAAAAGGAGGTAATGACAGAGTTTTTAAACTGCTCCTGTAATATGTAGCTTGATAAAAATAAAAAAACAATATAGATATATCGGTGGATATCCTTAGTCTATGAGCAAACTCACTAGTCGCAGGCCTAGTTATAAGGGTCGCTACAATTTTCTTTAAATAGACATTTTAAAATTCGTTCTATCTTTTAAGTGGAATTTCCGATTTTGATAATTTGAAAAGTATTTTACAGGTATTTAAATAGTCTTTAATAAAATATCATCAATATCTGTATATAATAGGATAATAAGGTATGATTATTGTCGGCACTTTTATTTAATTTTAAAATCTAAAAAAGTAGTATAATGGCATAACTACAATAGTTTGATATATTGTGTTGCGTACTTTTTTAAACATATTAATACGTTCTATACTACTGTAGAATATTTTTTATTCCATCACAAGTTTCCGCAGCGCACGCGATGACAGATTTTTTGTGACCACTTTGGATTACATTAATGAATTTTTATTAGGGATCCCTATTTTTTTGAGAAAGTAATATATCCTATGTCGCTCAGTGAGAATGCTTTCTAATGGTGAAAAAATTTTTGAAATCAGTAAAGTCGTTTTGTGCGAAAACATAACAAACATACACAAATGTTTCCTCTTTATAATAATAGTTTAGATATGCATTCAAATTTTGGAACATTGAATTTCAAGTATAAAATCAAACAACATAAAAAATAGCAACTTATAATCTGTATTTAATAGAGATTTATTTCGTTTTATCTCTTACATTTAAAATATTGAGATGTAGAAAGGAAAATTGGAGTATGGCGAATCCATTCGTAATTTAAAGTTAGTCAGTTCAGTTATCTTTTTACTCTGTCCATTTCAGTACTCCTACATCGGAAATATATTCGGTGAACTACAGTGGATGTGGTTTTTTTAGTTAGGCGAACATCGTTTTACAAAAATAGCTCGTGATTTAGTGCGAGAGCTGATTCTGCTTGTTTAATAAATTCCTTTTCAATTAAAACGAATAGCTAAAAGACGTCTTGATAGATGTTCTTTAAATAATTCCATGTGTCTTGTTGGATTTATTGCTATACAAGACTTCATAATGTTTTTGATAAAATTTGTTAAGGTTTGTTAGACTTTTTATCCCCATGATACCTGCTGCCCACGATTTAGTCTCTTTGGGCTTAGTAGTCATATCTCTAAAGAATCTATTTACCTTCAAACAATCTAATAAAACCTATATACCTCTTGCTAAGAGGTAGCCCAAAGACTAAATCGTTGCCAGTGATTACCTACGGTTCTGAGACGTGGTCGCTGACTATGGGCCTCATGCGGAAGCTCAGAGTCACTCAGCGTGCGATGGAGAGGGCTATGCTTGGAGTTTCTCTACGTGATCGAATTAGAACTGAAGAGATCCGTAGTAGAACCAAAGTCAGCGACATAGTTCTACGTATCGCGAACTTGAATTGGCAATGGGCGGGGCACATAGTCATAAGGACCGATGGACGTTGGGGGCCGAAGGTGCTGGAGTGGCGACCTCGCACCTCGCGGCGCAGTGTAGGCAGACCCCCCACAAGGTGGACCGATGATATAAAGAGGTTTGCCGGTAGTCGCTGGACGTCATTACGTGAGACCTATATCCAGCAGTGGACGTCCATCGGTTGAAGCGACCTCTGGTAAAAACTTAGCATTTGGAAGAAATACTCTACCGTAATCAAAGACCGTAAAATATTATAGTTGCGATCAGAAATTGTTGGTCGTCAATATCGAACGTCGAAAATAAGCGAAAAAAACTAATATATTCTTTCAAATTGAATTTGATTTCTGAAAATGAACGAAAATGAAATGTTTGACAGGTGGCAATAGTTTCTAGGGGAAAGCGAAATTGTTGTTGTTTTTACTACATTCCAAGCAAATTTTTCATATTTACTCATCATATTTAAAGCTTCCCTGGACTTCCATAAATAATTCAAAATTAAAATTAGTCAAATCCAGCTGTTCTAGAGTTTTAAAAAGACTATGTTGGCCTCGCTGGCGCAGTGGTGCGAGTGCTCGCTTTCCGAGCAGGGGTCCCGGGTTCGATCCCCGGTAGGACGAATTTAGGAAATTGTATTTTCTAATTTGTCTTAGTCTGGACTGGTGGGAGGCTTCAGCCGTGGCTAGTTACCACTCTACCAGCAAAGACAGACAAAGAGATTTATGTTCTGGTACGATGCTGTGTGGAAACCATAAGGGGTATATCGCCTCTTAGTAGATTAGAGCGCTTCCATCTTAGACAGTATCATCCCTTTCCATCAGGTGAGATCACGCTCAAACGCTAAACTGCCAGAAAAAAAAGACTTACGGTCAGCAATTGGTTTTTATATAAATAGGTTAAATATACCTATCGTAATTACCGCTTCGCCCAATCACACTTTTCGCAACGCTGTCGTAACGCATTCATCAGCTTACTCCCCAAGTAAATTATACGTAAAGCAGTTTTGTAAAAAAATAATTCACTCCTTATTTATCTTGAATCATCAAATACATCTTTATTTCTTTCCATATATATTTGCACTCATTACAAATAAACTTAATAGACTTGTGTCCTTACTTCGATTCACCCATAAAAAATATAATAGTTTAAATAGAGTCATTTAACATTAAGAATGTAAGGAAAGAATTATAAAAGAGTAGGTACGATCTATTAAGTAAATGTGCTACATAAAACAACGAAAACCATATCGTCTGTTAACGATATGCAGATTGTACTGCTTCAAATATATCTGGTGATGAGTCAAGTGCAAGACGCCTGTAGGTCGTTCCCTTCTAATAAAATACGAATATATGAATATCGAATACATTGATTTGTATAAATATGCTTTTATTACTCAATTAATCATATTTTCATGCTTAAAGCTATACTATGTTGTATAATTAGTCAATATCGACTGTTTTCAATTTTGTTTTCTCCGTAATCTCTTCAATTTTTAAATTTTCTCCGAGAAATAAATATTATGTATATAATAGAGAGTTTCTTGTGAGAACTTCCGTAACCGAAAATCTATTAGGACTTTATCGTACAAAGAAGAGATTAGGACGAAAAGAAAGAATTAATTTTTAATCTATAATTTACAACACATATTTGTTAAAATTTGCTTAACTTCACTGTTTCACCAACCAAGTTTAATTCAGTGATAAATCGGCTCCTATAATCTGAAAGCCTTGCTGGTGTTATAGAGGCCCTATGTTCGATTTCTGGCATGGCAAATTAATGAAATTATTGTATACTTTTTAATCTATCACGATTTAGTCTTGAGAGAAGCTTTGGTCGTGTTTAGTCTCCACCCTACAAGCATATCCGTATCGTCAAGCAAAGAATTTTCCTTCCAGCACAATGCTATGTAGTAAATTACTTTTTAGCAATAAAAAAACTATGTTACAAGTATAAATTTTAGACAAAAGGTCTAATCTGCCATCCAATCCAAGCAAGATTTCGATTGCGTTCCCACTCTAATAACACCGTTTTCAAGAATTGCGCTGTGTAAGTTTCATGTAATTAGAGTAGAATTGGATTGGTTTC
Organism: Elymnias hypermnestra; assembly: GCA_015832385.1. Lineage (NCBI taxonomy): Eukaryota > Metazoa > Arthropoda > Insecta > Lepidoptera > Nymphalidae > Elymnias > Elymnias hypermnestra. Next base: position 19,293,311 of record JACTOM010000929.1, read on the forward strand.
CAATGGAGACTGCAATGTTTAATAACCTTGCTTTTTTACGTAAAATAAGAAAGAGATCCAAAAACATGCTTGATACATACAAGCTGATACCTTCAATGGTGATGGAGATGGTTAGTAACTAGACGTTTTAAACCGTTACGTTAACATAAGTAAGTAGCATCCCACTTGCTGTATATAGGCCTCCTCACTCATATGAGAGAGGGTTTTTAGAGCATAGTACCACCACGCTGCACCACTGCGGATTGGCAGGCATAGTACACGGGTGTACTCTCTAATCCTTCACTCTCATAGTCCGACGTGACGGCAATTCGATACGACCGGATGGAGATTCAGTGCAGGACCGATGGCTTAACGTGCTCTCCGAGGCACGGGGGTGGACCACACCGCCAAATTTTTCCCAACTTCTGGCAAATATTGAGAAAATCTTAACAGAAAACTTAATATCGATTTCGAATTGGCCCGATTTAGAACTCGAACCCAGGAACTGTAGTCGAACCACTAGACCAATGAGGCAGTCTTTAACATCAGTAACATCCAATAATTATTTCTCAGAAATATTTCATAATACACCTGAGTATTACATGTAAGTTTTTCAATGTTAACCTTGTGCGATAGTAAACAGAAAGTATAAATAACTTGTCAATTTCAAACTTACATTTCGTTGTCAGTCAATGACAACGAAATGTAAGTATGAGTTAAGGTAAAGATATATTTATAATTTTCACACAAAATCCTGGCTATAACTGACACAAAAGGACCATAAAAATCGGTCCAATTGTTTAGAAAGAGTTCAGTCCATAGAAAACCAAATAATTATGTAACCAAGCATAATAAAAATACAATTTTTAATCTAATTAATAAATGAGTAACGCGAGATGTACATTTTTCCACTAATTATAAAATTTAACCTATTTATTAGATTTAAAATTATACTATTTACTGATACATACCACGATAATATGTGTTTTTAGATTATTTGTCGATATTTCGACCCTTTTTTATAGGCCAGTACAAGACTGGGTCGAAATATCGTCAAATCATCTAAAAAAACATATTATTGTTATATGTACCTGTAGATAATACATTTTTAAGTATGTCGATAAAGTAAACGAAAGTTCCAGTTGAAAATATGAAATATGCTTTTCAAAGTGCGTGCGTACAAAGTACGCATGTCAGAAGTGAAACTTCTTTGGCAAATTAATTTTTTTATGTCTTGTTTAGAATGCCGAGACATAAAGGGAGAGGAAAACTAAGATATGTTAATACAAATAATTTATTGAAATCTCAAATGACGAATTGCAAATACGAATACCACGTGTTTAATGTCAATATCAGAAATTATTTATAAAATTTTTGCTTCGGAAATTTAGAAAAGAGAATTTATGGAATATTTTTATATTATATTTTATGAAAAATTGTATTGTATTAAATGAGTGGCAAATGTAAAGGCCACATGTTATTTGTAAATATTAAAACTACCTAACCGTCAAACGAAATAGCATAAAAAACGCTGCACATCTTTGTGACGCTAATCAGGCGTTTCATCCGTAAAAGTTTGTTTGTATGTGACTAAAGATGTTTGGCTTCAGTGGCGTAACTATAGGGTGGTAGGGCTGGCAAAATGCCACGGGCCCCTGGCTCGAAAGGGCCCCAGCCCAAGAGATACTCGAAGCACATGGAATAAGACAGGTTATGGGACTTGGCTATTTTTCCTATTGAACATTCTATAGCCCGATCTTTAAGTTTTGATTATGTAATAGACACTTTTGCGGAACAGAAAGGTGGAAGAAAAGCTTTTTCTTAATTCCCTGTCATTAAGCTTATTAAAATTAAATTGTTATTTTTATTTCATTTTAAATGAATGCAGGTTTTCTCAAGATGTTCCTTCATCGAATGGAAGATGAATGTGAAGTCTCCTGATGAAGGCTTGCGTGGGGACTATTGCTCATTCCTAAGAAAGGAGGTCTTTGCCCAGAAGTGGGACGTATATAAGCTGGGGAATGAATTAATGTAATTGTATAAACCCAAGCTCTTGAAAATAAAATTGTTATTAGTGTTGGATAACTACTTAAGTGGTACTATTAAAATTAAACAAAGTACGTGACTGTTTTTGCGGTAGGGCCCCATGAAAAGATTTTGCCACGGGCCCTAGATGGTATAGTTACGCCACTGCCTCAAGCAGATTTTGTGCGTTAGTAAAACAGATGTTATTATTGTTACAGGTTTTTAAGTCTAAATTAAATACATAATTACAATATCTTAAGATACATTTATATCAAAATTACCCTGAATTTGTTATACATGTAATAACATTGACTTTTTTATAATATCGTCGCGTGCCCTGTCCGTGTGAAAGTAGCGCGAGAGACCATTATTGGATTAAAATGTACAACTTAATTAAATTAAAACAGTACTTTTCACTTCATATGTGATAATTAACATTCTGTATACATTAGAGCTTGAATATAGTTTGCGAGAAGTTTCCATTGTACGTACACTTGACAATTGTGGCAAAGATTTTTTAGTTTAGTTTTTGGAGCTGTTATCGCTATATAATAGGGAAAAAGGTGAATAAGGACAAAAACATGGTAAGAGAAAAGAAAGTATATAAAACAATTGAGAAATCAATAAAAACGTAGGTAGTACAGAAGCAAATATCGATTATTAATTATTATCATAAGTTAAAAAGGTGTTATAAAATCGAAAGCGGAAGTTTCTACAGATTGTAAAATTAAAAATTAAAAGTGCGTGCGTACAAACTATACACGTCAGAAGTGAAACTTCTTTGGCAAACTAATTCTTAACTCTTGTAAATATTTATACAAATGTAAAACTTTAGATTTCCGAGACTTAGAGGGAAGGAAAGGGAAGATATATGAGTGTCGAAAATCAATAGAAATAATTTATTGAAATCTCAAATGACGAATAGAAAATTAAAACGCCACATTTTATTTGTAAATATTAAAACTACTTAAACCTCCAAACAAATTAGCATAAAAAACGCTGCACATCTTCGTGACGCTAATCACGCGTTTGATCCGTAGAAATTTCATTCTCATGCGTCTAAAGAAGTTTCACTTCAAGAACGTATGCATGTCTCAATGTACACGTGGAAGAAGTTTATATTATATGATATTCTACGATATAATTCGTGTTATATATAAGTATTTTTATTTAATTTTTTCTAAATAATCGTGACTGTGTAAAGTACCTCGCGTAACAATTAACGATTTTTTTTCTCGACAAATATTCCGACAAAATATTTAATATTTATTCATATAATATATATCTGGGATTCAATCACTTGAGTCTTTAACAAGAAATCCGTGCCACCAATTGTTTTACACCAAGAAATTTATAATACATATATATATATATATATACACACATATTTTTTTTGAATGGAGTATAATGCTGCATAAAGGTCGGTGTAACTAGCTGTTAAACCAGAAAACTCATTATAACCCACTTGAACCCTCTTTATTTGAGTGTTGATGCCAATTTTTCGCTGACGCATTTAACTCTGGTATCCCGGATATATCCGACCTAAATTTGTTATTTATTTGCAAAATTGGGCTATCTGACACCCCTCTAACTTCTCCTTATGCAAGATAACAACCTCACAGAACGAGGCAACTGTACACCAGCCTAGGAAACAACCACTAGGCCAATATCAACCAAATCTAACTCATTAAAAAACTGAATTGTAATTTGCTCTGCAGTCGTGATACATAAACAATCGATTAAAAGATAAATAAAATACAATTTAGCATCAATCAAACCATACTAGATTTAAGATAAAACTCATCGTCTTCGTTCTATTAACATCGACCTCTAATGCATACACCTCTTTCGCTGTATGAAACAACGTTAATAGAATCCGGGTTCTCATTTGGAGAGTACAACGATGTAATTTTTATGAATAGGTAACTTTATTAGAAGTTATTTGCACGTTATTAACTTTTCCAATCCATTTGTGTATGGACATGAATATAACGATGTAGCTATCTAGCAATGAAAGTACTCTCAAAATCAGTCAAAGTATTTCGGAAACTTCCTGGAGAAAGAGAAAAGAATTTCCAAATGATGAAAATACGTAATTATTCACGTTAAGTAGAAAGTTTTTGTGTTATATTTCAAGGCGATTGTTGAAGATTTAACGAACTTCATCAAAATGCACATCTTTACAAATATTATAAAAGGGAAAGCATCTCAGTCTGTCTGTCGCGCTTTTACGCTAAAACTTTTCTTTGTACTTTTTTTCCACTCGGAAATGCATTTGGCCACCCCTGCTACGAAGCAGGGAGTGTGGGTTCTGAGACTACCGTATGAAACCGACTGAGGATGTTGAAGGAGGAGACAAGAGGCGTTCGTAAAGACGCCTCCTGCGGCCCAGCCTCCACCTCGGAAGGGGAGAAGCATCTGCTGCAACTTCCCGTACTCACTCCCTTTTCTCTTGCAAAGAAATGACGGATTCGCAGAAAGAGGCAACTGCATTCCATCCTATCTCACTGTCAAACATAGCGTCCACTATACTTGGCAGTATGAGATCCGCTCCGATGAGGACGTCGCTGTGATCTCCAAGCCGGACATTCTGCCACAGTGTGAGCTGCCGTATCGACAGGCGCACTACACTGATGGAAGATAGGAGACTCGAGATAGTCTAGAGCCTGAGAATGAATTAATTTTTAACGTAGACCCTAACTAAGAACGAATTTCTCCATATTCCTATAGGAGTGCAGATATATTAGCGAAAAGCGAACACTCTTTGCGAGAGCTTCAAAAATATTTATCATATTAACTTGAAATTCAGCATATATTATCCTCTTGCAAATTCCCAAGGGATCCGGATATAAACTAAATTTACTGAGAGATTTCCTTTACCATTCACCCTTTGATTTGAGATTCGTCATTAATGTTGCTTTCGCTACGTAAACTTGCTCTAATAACGGGATAACAGACTCAAAAACTACGCAGGTAACACCGCGGGGAACAGCTAATATATATATAAATAAAACAAAACTGATAATTAAAAAGCCATTTTCTAAAAGCTCTAATGATGTAAAATACTTAAGCCCAAATCGCGTAAATCCGTTTTAACCTAGTGTTTTTTTTACTAAGCATATAACAGAACTGAGACGAACACTTCTATGTTGTTTTATAAAACGTATCTGTTTTATTAAAATTTGAAATGCATTAGTGTGTTGGTTGATAAGTCTCAAAGAAATTACATACCTTGGAAGTTATTTAGAGTATCTCTATCTTGAAATATCGCAGTAGGGGCAGGTATTTTACAATACACGTGTAAAAATTATTTTCTTTATAATAATTTGATGAAATTCTTTTCTAATAACATGCAAATGAAATCCGATATTTCGGTGAAAACGTCGCAAGTATATAATGTCATCATAATTGTTTATATTACAAGCGAAATTGGGTGAGTGAAACGAAATTGGTTTCCTTAACATTAAGTAACGGATAATCATTTCTTTATTACACGTTACAAATTTTCGAGGAAACAATGACTTTTTAAACAATCGTAACACATTTTGCAAGTTGCGACATAATCAAATAATTATTACACCCAACGTGTGGTTTATTTAGTGTTTCTTATCATGTACTGTTAATTACTCATACAATGAAATCATTTCAAAACCAAGAAAGCCACCGAATAGGCTCAATGTGATATTACATATATTCGCTTTCTAGAAACCATAGAAAACATGGCATAACTATATTATTTGTGGTATTAAGTCTGTTAGAGAAAGTTTGGTCGAGACACTGCATAGAATGGGTCTTATAAACAGGTAAAATATATTTATTAATAAGCTGTTCTTTTGATAATACAAGCAAAAGCATAAACTTTATATGTAAATGTAAATGTAATTTCTATATAAATGGTGTTCCCTTACATAGTTCCTAATAATTTTTCACAGAAGTACCTAATAACTACTGTAAAAAGTTAAATCACATTAACTGCTTAGAAACGAATAAAAACAAAATCATATTAAAACAATAACATATATTTCTGAATAAGTAATATACAGATGAAGTTTTTAAAGTCAAATGTTTTCGAAGCAAATAAAGCATAAATTTAAACGACAACGAGTTAACATAGTAGATTATATATCTCACCTCTATTTGAGTGAGATTACAATCAATATAAATTGAACGTAAACTACAACAATTATAAAAGTAACGCAGGAAGTTATAATAACAACGGATATGTGTTATTATTAGTTATTCACATATTAATTATTACAAAGTAATCAGCTGGGTCTACAGGAAATTATCTCAAGGGATATACAGTTATGAGAAATATAACGTAGAAAAATGTATTCACAAATAAATAAAAAATATTTTAACATTGACTATAACCTAACGAGGTGTGGGATTCATTAGTAGGTCAGAATACCCACTAAAACCCAGCGGAGAACCTTCGATATCCTTGATTGGAGAACCAGAGGTACACATACGCAGTCTACTAAATCATTTATGGAAGGGGAAGAAGATGCGCATATTTAGGCACCATGTTACCCCGCCGCCTACGTCGGAGCGGGGGAGAGTCGACGGCATTTTGTCTCATCCTCTCTGATGCCTTTTTCAGCGACATAAAAGATTCGCAGAAGGAGGCAACTACCCTCCCACACATCTCGTTAGCAAGCATTGCGCAGATTTTGCTTATCAACGAGAGGTTGTTCCCAGTAAGGGATTCCAGGAAGTATCGCTGAGGTCCCCACGCGGAACACTCTGCCAATGTGTGGTGCGCCGGATCTATGGAAGCAAGATATTAAAATGAAATCAAATCGAATCAAAACATTCTTTATTCAAGTAGGCTCAAAAAGCACCTTTAAATCGTCAGTAGTCTGTCCGTTGGTAACAAATCTACCACCGGTTCGGAAAGTTGAATCCGCTGAGAAGAAACCGGCAAGAAACTCAACGATTACTCTTTTAAAGATAGTTTTGTATGCTACAATGTGTAATATATTGCTTCTGTGAGCAACTGGAATCAAATCCAAACATTTCTATCGCTTAAATAATCCTCAACATTATAATATGCCTTTTGTAAAAGGACTTCTCTTACTGAATAAATGTATATTATCACGGATATATAAGATATTATTTAATATATATTGCGACGGTACTGGGAGAATTGATGTTTCTTTAAATTTATCTCTTAGAGAAACACGAGATCCTAATTGATATATGGCTCGTATTGCTCTTCTTTGTAAAATAAATATAGTTTCAATGTCCGCCGCCCTACCCTATAACAGTATGCCGTAATATTATTTAAATCATTCTGATTTAAACCATTATAACAGAGGTTTTATAAAATACGCCGCGTCTGATTACTCTTTACAATAATGGTGCTATTTTATGAAACAGATTTTATGATTGCCTTGTTGATGCAAAGAAACTTAGTTTACAAATATATTACAGATATAAACATACATTGAAGTGTTGAGAGAAAAAAAAATAAAGGGAATTCTGAAGAAATACTTCTAAGTTGTACAGTAACTGTACACGGTTTGTGTTTCAACGCACTCGTTACGGGACATTTAGTATCAAGAAAAAAAGGTTGTGTTCAGCATACTTCAAGTTCTCGAGCCCTCAATATCGTCGAGGAAAGTCGTAAAATGTTACATTTAGTCTAGTACTTAACCAAGTCCTTCTGCTTAAAGGGGCTGTACAATGTTATAAATATTAAATAACATCATTTTAATTTTTCTTAATGTTTTTGTATTCCTAATGATATTCCTCTGTCAAAGATTTTCGAAACGTTTAATCATATAAGTTTTTGAATCGTCGAAAGAAATGGGATGTTGAAAGTAAAAAATATATACCTATTTGTGCATCTGTATCTTTATTGCATGGTTATGCCTAAATAAATGGACTTAAATTGATTTTGTGGATGTTGTCTGTTTTCATATTGACTTATACATACATACATAGCGTCACGCCTCATTCCCATAGGGGTAGGCAGAGACCACGTCCTCCCAATTGCCACGATCCTTGCATATCTCCTTCGCTTCTTTCATTCTCATTAAACCTTTCATACAAGTTCGTCGGTTTAGACTTGACCTGGCCCTTATTTAAAATGTCCTGGATTTGGTCCATGAACGTTCGCCTTGGTCTTCGCCTTCCAACTTTCGCATTCACTCTTGACTCATAAATCCTTTTTGTCAGTCTCCTTTCACTCATTCTCTCTACATGCCCAAACCATTTAAGCATACCTTTCTCGATTTTAGTCACTACGTCTTCTTTTATACCACAACGTTCTCTTATCACACTATTTCTTACTCTGTCACTCAGTTTTAATCCACACATACTTCTCAACCCTCTCATCTCATCTCTCATCGACATAAAAAAATGTGACCCTCCAACAAAACCTTTTTACAGCTTGTATTTTTAGTTAATTTTTACTCAAATGTCCAGTGAACCAACTCAAATGGTTAGCAAGAGGCTCAACGTTCGATTTCCGGCAGCAAATTCATGAAATTCATATATTTTTGACCTGGAATAATTACGTACAGTCGTACTGTCAAACAAAAGTCTAAGTGCAAGAATCCAATTATCTTTCTCTTACTAAGGTTGCGCGTCAACATGTTAGACTATATACTTTCAGATGAGATTTAGACCAATCGTTAACGGTCTCGTTGGCACAGTGGTGTGAGTATTCGCTTTGCTACCAGTGGTCCCGGATTCAATTTCAGGTAGGGCGAGTCTAGGAGATTGCATTTTCTACTTTATCTGAGTACGGACTAGTGCGGTTTCGGCTGTGGTTAGCTACCACCCTACCAGCAAAGACGAACCGCCAAACAAGAAATTTGTTCTGGTACGATGCTGTGTAGAACCCATAATCTTAAGACTGTATCATCACTTACCATCAGGTGGGGTTATAGTCAAAAGATAACCTATCAGTAATTAATGAAACATTGTGTGGTTTTACGAAACCACGATGCAAAAATTTTTAAAATCGCACAAACGAATTTGATTTTGGTTAAGTACCTCTCTCTCATTTAAAAAGGAGACTGCTCTCAAGTTCCGTCTCCTCACCCTTTTCGTAACGTACGCGTTTTCACCTTTCAAAGTAAAAACGAAAGTACTTACGGCATTTCAGAGAATCAAAAGACCTATTTATTATCCATAACCATGATGGTGTTCATATATCTTATTTTTAAACGAGAAGGGAACAACTTCCGTTTTCTTTGATTATCCATTCCCCAACGAGATGTCAAGCGTGTTTATTATTTGACAAAGCGGGTTTCGGCGTGACAACTGCACACATCCGGTGTGAAATCCTTATTTATTACTGTTTCATATGTTTGGAATTGATGTTATGAATTATATCGGTCTGCAAACAAGATGACATTCTACAAATGCTAACGCCAATAGAATATATAAAAAATGCATGGGAATGACGTATCATATCGATATGTCACTTGATCGTAAGACAAATTTAGGTAAGTGTAGTTTCTCATTTTTCTGAGTCTGCACTAGTGAGAGGCTACGACTGGAGCTGGTTACAATCTTATCAGTCAAGATGCTGTGTAATAACCTCATGATTTTGATTTAGTTAATTTAATTGTATTTCATTTAGTTTAATTTCCTTTTTTTTCTGTATTAAGAGATGAAAGCGTTGAGAAGTATGTATGGATTGAAACTGAGTGACAGAGTAAGAAATAGTGTGATAAGAGAACGTTGTGGTATAAAAGAAGACGTAGTGACTAAAATCGAGAAAGGTATGCTTAGATGGTTTGGGCATGTAGAGAGAATGAGTGAAAGGAGACTGACAAAAAGGATTTATGAGTCCAGAGTTAATGCGAAAGTTGGAAGGGGAAGACCAAGGCGAACGTTCACGGACCAAATTCAGGACATTTTAAATAAGGGCCAGGTCAAGAGTACTCTTAACCGACAAACTTGTGTTCAAACAATTCTAAAAACAATATTGAGTTTTCTATTAAGATTTTCTCAATATTTGCCACAAGTTGGGAAGTTGGCGGTGTGATCCACCCCGTGCCTCGGAGAGCACGCTAAGCCGTCGGTCCTGCGTCTGATCTCTGTTCGATCATGTCGGACTCCCGTCACATCGGACTATGAGAGTGAAGGGATAGAGAGTGCACTAGTGTACTATGCCTGCCAATCCGCAGTGGAGCAGCGTGGTGGGTCTATGCTCTAAAACCCCTCGCTCCTCAGAGTGAGTGCCCAGCAGTGCAACGTTAAAGGGTTGCTCCTATGAGCGTTTATTGAGGTTATGAGCTATTTAACGTTCTTCACAAGCACAAGCTTTAGATATATATATATAGATATATATCTAAAGCTTGTGCTTGTGAAGAACACAATTCTGTCTCCTTTATTTCAAAAGATAAATAGAATTCTCTTCTGAGTTAGACTTAATAAAATTATTGCGATGCGCTTACGTAATTTAAAAAGACAATGAATCAATAGAAATTAGAGAAAATATACATTTTTAGTAATCTATTAGTTATGAACTTATGATTGTTGTATATGACATCATTAAAGGCTAGTTTATAAAGGAAATATCACACGCCGACAGTTTAAAGACGTTATAAGGAACGCTTACGGTATATCTATAGTTCGCCTTTGGCTCGAACTTGGCGTGACAACTGCACGCATCCGGTGTGAAGTCCGCCTAGTTTATTACTATTTAAAACTTATGCGATTGGGTTATATTTATATAACGATGGTTTTATTTATTGTTCTACTGTTTAGAAAGACCGGTGTCAACATCTGGAAAACGTATATCTAGTAAGCCTATCTCCAATTCAGCTGCGAGAGTACAAGCACTCTTGAAATTTGGGACAGAGCTAGAAAAAATGGTTCTGCTCACAGATCAGGAGGAATATCAGTTAGATAGAGTCGCTCACTTATTTATAGGTCAAGTAATACTATTTTCATTATATGACATACTTTCAATGATTTAAACGCAATACTAATGTTGATACAAACTAAGAACTGAAACTATGCGAATGTTCCTACATTCTCCTGTGCTACGTTTCTTGTAAAAACTCCTCACTCAAAAAATAATAAGTCCACCAATCACAGTCGTTGGGAAAACGACGACTAATCCAGAAGTTTGGATTAAATTAGGGAATTTCCGGAATAGCGTTAAACCGGATGTAGCACATGCAAACGTCAAAGACCTCAGTATAATAAACAAATATAGTAATTTAACAGCAATCCACAAATAAAATAATAATGATCGCTAGCACTATGGAAAAATATTAATCAATATAGTTTACAATAAAAAATCAAAGATCCACTTGCGATAATAAAATTTCTCATTTATCATTCATTCATTTCTGATCCTGTGGGAATATGGGGAGATGCGTAATTAGTGAGCGTCTACTTTACTTTCCGAAATTTCAATTCAATTCAAGCAGTTATAGATACAAGAAGATATCACATAAAATATAGATTTTTTTTACAATATCTTCAACGATTGATGTTGCGAATCCATACCTTCATATATATAAGAGATATCTATTGACTCATCACGATATCTCTGGAACCATAAGGGTAGAGACTTGAAATTTGGTAGGAATACTCCTTTTGCCAAGTAGAGGTCAGTTAACAACGGATTTTACGAAGTTCCACCCACAAGGGGGTTGCTGGGGTGTTAATTAAAAAAAATCAATCTTCACATTTACAAACTTTAACATGGAATTTAACAAAAGTAAATTTTAGGAAATTCCACCCTATAGGGCACTGCGGGTATGTTTCTTATTTGTAAAACAATTTGCCTAAATTAATGAAAATGCTACCAAAAAAACATTCCACGCAGACGAAGTCGCGTGTTCAGCTAATTAGATCAACAGTACAATACTTTCAATTAACAGTTTCCTTTGAGAATGAAATTTAAAGAGAGATATATTTTCTCTATCTACAATCATATTCTTAATAAGACATGTGATATCAGAGCAAAAATATTGTTAGTAACTAGAAACAGATCCATTGTTCTATTGTAACCCTCGTTACAAAGCTACCGTAACAAACATCTCAAATAGTTTACTGCAAGTCCATTTGGAAAGTATACACACTTATCTGACAACATTCTAAATTGTGACTGACTGAAACTGACTCATAAAGTTAATTCGTCATGTCGATGTCAGGTTTCGTTTAACGTTCTCGTGATCTACGTGGTTAACATTATTAGGGAAGAAAGATTATACTTCGAAAAAGGCGACGGTGTTCTGGTTTATAAATATCTCTGTTCTTATTTTTGGTGATGTTATATTTAGTTTGACGAATTTCATTTTCTAGAACCGTTTAACATATGATAAAAGTGTCTTATACTCTTGCAGAAACCTATTAAGCAATTGGATTTATATTTATTGTAAATTATGATACTGTCATGACTTCAATGGTCCAGATTCAACATTTTCGACTAATCCCGTTATAAGCTTCACTTCACTATCTAGGTAAGTAAGTAGCAGCCCATTAATGTCCCACTGCTGGGCACTGGCCTCCTCACTCATAGGAGAAAGGGCTTTTAGAGCATAGACCCACCACGCTGCTCCACTGCGTACACAAGTGCACTCTATATTCCTTCACTCTCACAGTCGGATGTGACGGGAATCCGACACGACCGATGAGAGATCAGGCGTGGTACCGACGGCTTAACGTGCTCTCCGAGGCACGGGGGTTTAGAGTGAAGAAGGTTCAGAAATCATTTGTCGGGTTGAGCATACGCATTTTCAATAAAATAACGCAATCAGATAAACGCAATATTTGCCTCCACATAATTTCAAAACCATCTTTTTACAAAAGACATATTATAATGTTGAAGATTAATTAATCGAAAGAAATAGTTACCACTCCAGTTAGCCATATTTTACACATTGAAACATACAAAACTATCTTTAAAAGAGTAAATGTTGAATTTCTAGTCGGTTTCTTCTGAGCAGATTCAACTTTCCGAACCGGTGGTAGATTTGTTACCAACGTGCAGACTACTGACGATTCAAAAGTGATTTTTGAGCCTACTTGAATAAAGAATATCTGATTTGATATCTGCAGTGTTTCACTTCAAATCGTTTCAGCAGTTTTGGCGTTAAAACGCGACAGACAGATAGAGTTACTTTCGCATTTATAATACAAGTGAGAATAAAGGCTTGTTATTTAACACCTCGAGGATAAAATTTTGAATGCCATATTTATTTATATATGTCGGAGTGCAAGACTCTGTGGATCGCTGGTCCGTGTGTAATAGTCTGTGGAACGCTGGCGCCATCTTTGTGTCGACGTGGGGGCAGAGTCCATAAGTGGCGGTCCGGGCCGTCTCTCGGCAGTTTTCGAGCGGCGGTCGGCCGGAGTGGTCGACTATTGAAACTGTCGCGTCCCTAGCTATTAGTGTTAATGAGTTGCTTTAAATTGATATCGGGAACATTAAGTGATTGAATATTATAATTCGAGTTAATTAACAAAGTGTTTGATTGCACCAACATTACCCACGAACGCCCACAGAATGAGAAATTAAATAATGGATCCCATTAATGACGATGTCGGCGGAGAACCCTACGCCCCTGTGCTTTATGCTTCTCCGTTCTCTCTTATTCTCCGACATATAGAATTAACAGCTTAAAAAATAAGTTTCAAACTTCTGACTCTGACAATGATGACACTTTCATCTTTTAAAACACTTTCGCATTAAAAACATTCCTCTGGCTCTAGACTGTCTACCAAATTCCATTTAAATTTATATATTAGTAAGGACAGTACCAAAGTTTACTCCATCGTTTCCCTTATAACATTTAAGATAGTATACGCAGCAAGTAACTGTCTCTCCTTTTTATGCAAATATCATTATTACACCGGCGACAGCATTGCGTATTCATCATTATAACGTCATTTCCTAGTCAGTGAACGTTTGTCATTATGGTCCATGTTTGTGCAAGATGTTTTTACATATCGTGGTCGTGTTTGATACATTATACCTTATACATATCATTTACGACAATCACGTTTATTTTTATATATAATCTAGGAAAACACACGACTTTCCTCGAGTCAAATTTCTTATTAAAAAAACGGTTCATTGTGATTCTATAAAAAGCAGACAACATTTAGCTTAATTTTCATATATCGACCCTGGAAAGCAAAAATGTAGTAACCAGTAAAAAATTGTTTCAAAATTTTAGGCTAAGGCATCTACAGTTATTCTGTAGCCAACAAATAATATATTTTTTGTTCTGATAAACAATTTTAGGATATGAGTTTTACTACGTTTTTGCTTTCCAACTTCGCTATAATCAGTCATGTAATCCTTTTAATTCGAAATCCCAGAGCCACATTTATATGTGTAATATATAAATGATAGATTTGATCCCTTAATTAATTAATGGATTTGATTTATTAACAGTTTATAAATGGATAACCATGGAATCTATTTAATATAATAATTACCAATATCAGTTAACTACTTTTTAACAACTTCGTTTCCGTGAGGGTGTAAATCCTAGCTTACTAATCAGAGATCCTAAGTTTGATATCTAGTAGCAAAGTTTTGAAAAATGTGACTTCAATGATATTTTTATGCTGATAGGTTAACGTTTGAAGATGGAATCGCGTCAATCGGGTAAAAGGTAAATTGTCTCTTTCGGTTTCTACCGAGGCATCGTGCAAGAACGTATTTTTTTTACTTGGCAATACATCTTTGCATCGGACTAAACCCAGAATTCCAAAATTGCGTCCACGAGGCATAAAAAAATTGATGTTTGATTAAAGTCGTCGGTCGTGGCTTGTTACTATCCTAACCAAAAGCAAAGTATTTGCCTTCCGGCTAAAAATTATTCAAGTAGGCTTAAAAAGCACTTGTGAATCGTCAGTAGTCTGTCCGTTGGTAACAAATCTACCACTAGTTCGGAAAGTTAAATCCGTTGAGAAAAAACCGGTAAGAAACTCAACGGTTACTCTTTTAAAGATTTTTGTATGTTACAATGTGTATATAATGCTTCCGTGAGCAACTGGAATCACGTCAAACATTTCTATCGCTTTAGTAATCTTTGTAATATGCCTTTTGTAAAAATGTTTTTAATATACATCTTAACATTATGTGGAGGCAAATCTGAAAGTGATTGCGGTAACTAATGGGTATGCTCAACCCGACAAATGATTTCTGAACCTTCTTCTCTCTAAAATAGTGAATGTTTTTATTTCTTTTGTTAAAATTGTGTATTACTATCACTTTTCTTGCTGTATAAATGTATATTATCACGGATATATAAGATATTATTAAATATATATACTAATTGATATATGGCCCGTATTGCTCTTTTAGTAAAATAAATATAGTTTCAAAGTCCGCCGCCTTACTCCATAACAGTATGCCGTAATATCGAAATCTATAAAAAAACTAACATACATACATAGCATCACGCCTCATTCCCATAGGGGTAGGCAGAGACCACGTTCTTCCACTTGCCACGATCCTTGCATATCTCCTTCGCTTCTTTCGTTCTCATTAAACCTTTCATTCAAGTTCGTTGGTTTACAGTACTCTTGACCTGGCCCTTATTTAAAATGTCCTGAATTTGATCCAGGAACGTTCGCCTTGGTCTTCCCTTTCCAATTTTCCCATTCACTCTTGACTCATAAATCCTTTTTGTCAGTCTCCTTTCATTCATTCTCTCTACATACCCAAATCATCTAAGCATACCATTCTCAATTTTGGTGACTACAACTTCTTCTATACCACAACGTTCTCTTATCATACTATTTCTTACTTTGTCACTCAGTTTCAATCCACTCATACTTCTCAACGTTCTCATCTCTACCGCATTTATTTTACTTTTGTGATTCTTCTGCCATACCCAACTTTCGCTGCCATACATAAGTTTTGGCATCAACACTTCTGCATGCAGAGCCAGTCTCGCCCTTTGAAACACTACCTGGCTATTCATAAAGGCGTGCAGAGCACTATTTACCATATTCCCTGCATTCACTCTTCTTTCAATATCACTTTCACATATTCCAATTTTTGTTAATTTAGATCCCAAGTATACAAATTCTTCGCCTCTTCCACTTGTCTCATCTATCAATATATTGCCGTTCATCATAGATTATTTTCTTTCAAAAAGCATAACATTCGTTTTGTGTACATTCACTTTCATTCATAATATTTACCATCTCCTGTAGCTCATTAGCAGAAGTATTACTTGATCATCAGCGTAGAGTAAACATTTTATGAGTAATTCATTCATTCTTAACCCATACATACATTTTCTTTAAAAAATATTAAACTCCATAATAAGATAACACAATTATTACTTTGCGTATTAATGAAAAATATATTATGGGGCAAAGAATTTACGTGCCGATTCAATTCAGAACAGATTTATTAAAGAAACAAACCTCATATCAGTTTAGTATGCTACCATATTTAGACTGTACCATCACTTACCATCCAATGAGATCAGTGTAAGGCTCTAACTTGTCAGCAATAAAAAATTGATTGTTATAGCTCCATATATAACGCAGACTTTTATATTATCGCAATTCCCACGTGAAATAAATAGGTAAAGCAAATTTATGCGGCCAACGTCGCTTGGCCAGGGTATGCGCTATTAACACTATTTTCGTATTAGCTATTATTTATAGTACATTACTCATTTTCCATGGAAATTACCTGCCATTAGGTGAGTAAATTCGCTAACGTTGAAAACACGTATAGAAACTTGCACACGAAATATGACGCAAATTGGGTATATTATAAAAACACCAACTCATATTAACTAACAACTTTTATTCCCTCCACTATTTATATATATGTCGGAGAATAAGAGAGAAGGAGAAAGATCATAAAACATGGGCATGGGGTTCTACGCCGACATCATCGTTAGTGTGGATTACATCCATATTGTGGGCATTGCCGGGTAAGGTTGGTGGAATCAAACACTTTATTAATTAACTCGGATCATAATGTGTAATCATTTAATGTTCCCGATATCAATTTACACAAACTCATTAATGTTTCAAAAGTCGCAACGCAAATCTTTATTAGCAACTGTCAATAATAGATTGAATTTTCACACAGTTTTCATCAAAACCGTCTATTAATAAATTTCATATCGAGATCAGCAATTAAAGAAATTATGCCTTTTTTGAAGCTATTGTCTGTGTATATCATTATATACAGGTAATAATTATATAACTATACAACCATTGTCTTCCCATCTCACGCTCAGTATTGTTGTGAGATAACCTCATATAATATCATTAGCTCATATGTATAAACACTTTCTCTATATAATATTGAGAGTTTTTAACAAGGATCAGGAATAAATAAGTAAAAAAAACTAAAGCAATATAAAGTTCATAGCATTATGTTGTACATTGTATTGTTTTATAAATTTAAAACTGAAAACTTTACAATCAAGTAGATCTTTGAATGTATCATTACTTATCATCAGGTTTTTGAAATGAAATTCCTTTAGGCGAATGAGGGTAAATTTTTACGGAAGAAACGCGTGATTAGAGTTACGAAGATAAGCAGCGTTTTTTATACTAATTCGTCTAAAGGTTAGGTAGTTTCAATATTTACAAATAACATGTGGGGATTTGATTTGCCACTCTAAATTCAATACATTATTTGTATTAATTTTTGACACTTTTAATATTTGAATGACAATTACATTCATTAAACTTTTATACTAACATCTTCCTTTTCTCTCCCTCTAGATCTCGGAAATCTAAAGTTATAGATTTGTATAAATATAAATAAGACTTCAAAATTAGTTTGCCAAAGAAGTTTCACTTCTGACATGTGTACTTTGTACGCAAGCACTTTTTTATTGCTGACAGGTTAGCGCTTGATTGTGATCACACCTGATGGGGCGTGATGATGCAATCTAAGATGGACCTCTCTGGCGCAGTGGTGCGAGTATTCGCTTTGCTAGCGGAGGTCCCGGGTTTGATACCCGGTAGGACGAGTTTAGGAAATTGTATTTTCTAATTTGTCTGAGTCTGGACTGGTGGGAGGCTTCGGCCGTGGCTAGTTACCACCCTACCAGCAAAAACGTACCGCCAAACAAAGAGATTTGTGTTCCGGTACGATGCTGTGTAGAAACCGTAAGGGGTATATCGCCTCTTAACAGATTAGCGCGCTTCCATCTTAGACTGTATCATCACTTACCATCAGGTGAGATCACAGTCAAGCGCTCATCTGTCAGCAATAAAAAAAAAAAAGTGCGCTAATCAGGTACGTCTTTGGTAGGGTGATAACTATCCAGCAGTTTAGACTCAGATAAATCAGAAAATGCAGTATCCTAAATTCGGCTTACCAGGGAACCGAATCCGGGACCTCTGCTAGAATGCCAGCGAGGTCATCAAAAGGTGAGAAGACGTTAAAAACTAAAAAATAAAACCTGTCAGCTAAAAAAATAACTTTCTACATTCTAATACCACTGGGCTAGTACAGCAGTTCAATTCTATGGGAATTTATACTTAAAATAAAAAAACACATACATGTGCTTAAAGCTTTATCATCTGGAAGACATGTATTTATGTATTAAATGATAATAATAATTAATTATGTTAAACGCATAACCACGTGTATAGAATGATGTCAGCTGAGAGCGGAAATGACGTCGGTTCCCGTGCGATCATACAGAGCTAGGAAAATAAAATAGTACGTACACTTCCCTTCTATTACGTGCTGGTTTGATATTGCTAAAAAAATAAAACAGAAGACATATAAAAAGGTAAGCTTTTCCCATAACTCTTGTAGCTACCGATCCTTTGGAAACATGGGAAATTTTGACGACCTCGCCAACGTTGTGGTACATGTACTCGCTTTGCTAGCAGTCTCTGATTCGATGGTTACTACCAGCTAAATTCCGGTACAATGCTATGTAGAAACCATAAGAGGTGAAATGCCTTTTTCCAGATCAGCGCGGTTTTATCTTAAAGAGTATCATCGCCTACCATCAGGTGTGATCACAGTCAAGTGCTAATCTATCAGCAATTAGAAAGTATTTAAATCAAAAACATAATGTCATCAAATTGTTTTCACCTTTTCAATCATTAACGTAAGAATTAACTAGTACCTTCACAAGTTTAGAAAATTTCATTAAAATCGGTAATCGGTCAGTAATTTCGAAGTTCATTGGCAACAAACATCGTGATACGAGATATATATATATATATATATATATATATATATATACATATATATATATATACATGTCGGAGTGCAAGAGTCTGTGGATCGCTGGTCCGTGTGTTATAGTCTGTGGAACGCTGGCGCCATCTTTGTATCGGCGTGGGGGCAGAGTCAATAAGTGGTAGTCCGGCCCGTCTCTCGGCAGTTGTCAAGTAGCGCTCGACCGGAGCAGTCAACTGTTGAAACGCGAACGCCCACAAAATAAGAAATTAAATAATGGATCCTATTAATAACGATGTCGGCGGAGAACCCTACGCTCCTGTGCTTTATGCTTCTCCGTTTCTCTCTTATTCTCCGACATATATATTTTTAATATGTAGATAGATGCTGTGTATAAATCATAAGAGGTGAATTGCTTCCATCCTAGACTGTATCATCATTTCTATCACAGAGAAGCGCTAGCCTATCGGTTTTTATGAAAAACATATATATGTGACGAAAATTGGATTTTTTTATTATTCTGTGGAATAACAAGCCGTCTGCGCCATGTGACGTTTCCTGTTGTCATCTTTTTTGAACAGAAACATGCGGAACTAAAATACGCGCTGTGAATTTAGAATTAAAAGAAAAACAGTTACACATCGCGTACTTATTTGTACGTTATAGACCAATCAATTATTTTTCCATAAAATAATTTATAATTACAGCTAACTCTTTACCTGTAATTAATTTATTGGTAAATCAAGAACGCAAAGCTACTTGTTTAGAGCCACTGCCAAACTTTCTACACGTGCAGTCTGTGGACGGACTATACGCAGCGGACCTACAGTGTCCTGCGTGTTCAAAATAATAATGTTATGAGGGCAGTGTTGAGGAATCCACGTTGGTGCAGCGCGCCAGCAATGTTTGCGGATGTGCATCTAGACGACTTTTACGCCATTATGCGCAAGCGGGCTGCATCAATGATGGACAGGCTAATGGCCAGTTCCAACACATTGGCGGTAAGTGGTATAGCCCCTTCTGGATCCGCTGGAATGGTGCACACATCAGCATGAGGAGGCGTCCCTAGTAATTAATTATTAGATTTTTAGTCTTAGTTGTTTTATTATTTATGTTTTTAGGTTAAGAATGTAGGCAGAAGTACTAACATAGGTTAAGTAAAAATTGTTACTAACAAATAATATGGGTGTATGCCTGAAATAAAGATTTATTATATTATTATTATTATTCTACTACTCCACTCACGCCATGATATAAATAAATGAATAATAAATACTTGTATACGGAAATATGTATTAATACATAATTATTATCCTACTTTCACACTCACGCCCGTCTACGCAAAAATATATATTTATATTAAATATAAGGTATTTTATAATAATTACTTAAATACAGAAATATCAAATAATACAGGGACATACATAAACAATTACATAAATAAATATAACGGGCGGAGGATAATGCCCGGCAGGGAGACGGCCGGACTATCCCAGCCGAGTCCAGCAACACCGCTTTCTGCATCCTTGCTGCGAGCGTACTGCCACGGAACCCCAGTCGTCTCAAATGGTGAGCGAGACTGACTGGGATCAAACCATTCGCAGATATTACGATTGGGATGGTTTCAGTGGATCCCACCCCCCACATGGCGGTAATCTCGTGCGCCAGATCCAGATATTTACGTTTTTTCTCTGTCTCAGCTCGCACGAGATTCTCGTCATATGGGATCGTGATATCCACTAAAAACACTATTATTATAAATATTACATGCATATATTGACATTAAATGTAGCAAAACATAAACAATGCTATGTAATGTTACAGTGTCTTGCGAGAAATTCATGGAACTACACTCCATCAAATATTTAAAAGTGACGTCACCTGACCTCGTCGCTAAGCGCTCTAGTAGAAGTAAACAAAGCCCAACTATCTTTTTACTAAGAAAAATAGAGATACAATGTAACACTGCAAAGGAAGTAGTAAAAAGATAATGAAGTAACAACATTATTTTCGACGTGTATAAGTTTTTCTGTACCCCCTTTTCAAATACGATGACTTTATTTATTGAAGTCTGGGCAACAAGTCACGACTTTAAATGAATTGATTGAATGATTCGTCGGATTGTTTTTTACTGACATTTCAATATACGAAAAATATTTTTGGGGTTCATGGTCAATTTGATGTGTAAATGACTTATTTATTTATTTTACAAAATCCACAGCCCTCTTAAAACTAACATATAATCTAATTAAATTAACTTAAGGCCAATTACGGATTTTACATTTATTTATTGGACTAATAAGCGCCAGAGAGATTGCGCGTGGGTGTGAGTCTGACTATGAAAGTGTGTGTGTGTGTGTGTGTGTGAGTGTGTATCTGGAGTCAAATACAAGCTACCTTCTCACTATTTAAATTCATTAATTCTATTAATTCTTTTTTAAATTTTAGTTTGTTGTCATGGAAGATATCGACGTCAGAGTAAGTTTCGTTATAATTTCTTTGAATGATGGAAAAATTTATTATTTATTTACAGAAATAACAATAACACTCTTCATTTCATAATTTACTAACAATCTACAGAATGCTATGTTGAGTATTAATGATAGTAATAAAAAAATCCCAGTGTTGGAACGGAGCTGGCTTTGGATATTAAACTAAATCTAAATTAATAATCTACTTAAGCCTTTTGAAAAGGTCCTTATTCACACATTTATCAAGGACATGGACACAATCAATGAGCTCTTCTTCACAGGTCTCCGCAATGTTTGATCGGGAGTTGACACGATTGTTGCACTCCTGAAATTTGGCCCACAAATTCTGGCAATCAGGCTTCTGGCTACATTCATCTCGCAAAGCCTGCTGCGGATTGACGAGCTCTTCTTCCTCGACCTCCTCGTTTTCGGCCTTCACTACTGGAAGAATTTTTTCAGCCATTTTTAACTCAACTTATAATCTTGATTGAATTTATACGTTGAAACGCGTGATTAGCGTCTCGAAGACGTGCAGCGTCTTTTATGCTATTTCGTTTGAAGTTTAGATGTGTTAATATTTACAATATTTAGCTGGGAAATGCTTTTATGCACAAACCCGATCCACGGGTCAGGTGTATGGGACTCGGTGAGAACAAGCCCTACAATACCCACTAAAACCACTACTACCATGAGGCACTAGGAGTTCAACTTTTGCATTCGCTCCTAGTGTTCTAGATGGATCCGACTGAGAAATCACAGAGGAGAGAAGACACGTGCGCAAACAGGTTGTACCTCGTCTTTTCCGGGGCTTCCGTCCGTGGGCCTCTTCAATGAAATGACCGTTTCACAGAATTGGGCCATTCTCACTCAATATCTCCAACTAGTTAGCATTGTGACAACAATCTTGTCCACTGAAAAAAAAATAAATAAAATACGCTCTTGTACCTAAACACAAATGCGTTTCAAGTAGTACAGTCTAAGATAAAACGCGCTTTTAACTGGAACAAACCGGCAAGAAACTCAACGGTTACTGCTTTAAACATAGTTTTTGAACGTTACAATGTGTTTAGCTTTTATGTGCAACTGGAATAAAGTCCAAACATCGTTGTCACTCAAATAATCTTCAATATTATAATATGATTTTTGTAATAAGACATCTTTAACATTTTTCTTAAATCTATGTGGAGGCAGACTCAGAAGTGATTCGGATATCTTATTAAAATGCGTATCCTCAACCCGACAAATCATTTCTGAACCTTCTTCACTCTAATATATTGCATTACAAGTTTTTTTTTAGTTCTTGTATTAAAATTATGTGTTTCGCTCCTTTTGCTATATAAATGAATATTATCAAGGATATATAAAATGTAATTCAATATATATATGTCGGAGAATAAGAGAGAACGGAGAAACATAAAACACAGGGGCGTAGGGTTCTCCGCCGACATCGTTATTAATTAGATCCATTATTTAATTNGGCGCCAGCGTTCCACAGACTATTACACACGGACTAGCAATCCATAGACTTTCACTCCGACATATACATATTTTTCGTGAATATCATAGTGAAATAATTAAATTTATCAACGCAAAACATGTAAAAATTAAGTGCTCTAACAAGATATCTAACAAACAGTCTTATGTGCTAATTTATATATATTTTATTTATTACTGACAGGTTAGCGGTTTACTATAATGATGATTTACCTGATGGTAAGATATTACTACACTACACTAAGAAGCTTGTGCGTTAGATGTGATGTAATTTATTTCTTAACGGTTTATACAATTAGGACCACAATTATTTTTTTGCTTGGTGACACGTGTTTGCTGGTAGGATGGTATTAAACCATGGCCGAAGCCTCTTACTCAGCCTTGTCCTAGGTAAATTAGGAAAACAATTGCTAACTGTTAGGATGAGTACTCTACAATGCCAGCAAGACTGACTACCAATTAAAACGAAAGCTTTTAGAGCATCTTTGAATCGTTTTATAAGAGAAACAATCATACTAAAGCTAATATCTTGCATATATACACGGGAAAAATATATAATCGCTTGAGAAATCAGCAACTGGATGAAGTAAGTACGAGATGTCAATGAACTTTAAACGTACTTTGAACGGTTAGTTAATTGGCAAGTATCTAGTAAGTATCATACATTTTTGATTATTTTAAATCTGACTCTACATGATACATTACTTCCGAATATATTTAACTAAGCTCACGTGAATAAGCGCCAAAAAGCCAATCAATGATATGTATTATCGAAAAACTGTTAAGGTAAGAGATAAACAGTTAATAAAAATATGTAGACACCACATACTTTTTAATTCTGAATATCGTTATCGTCGCTGCAATCGATGGACGTCCACTGCTGGTGTGTCCATATGTAGTAGTGACCACCACAAGGCGATTATGTGCTGCTTGACTCCAGCGGCCACCGGCGACCCTCTTTATATCATCGGTCCATCTTGTGGGGGGTCTGCCTACACTGCGCCGTCCGGTGCGGGGTCGCCACTCCAGCACATTCGGCTCCCAACGTCCATCGTTCCTTCCGAATATGTGCCCCGCCCATTGCCACTTCAGGTACGCGATTCATACGGCTATGTCGGTGACGTTGGTTCTACTACGGATCTCTTAATTTCTGATTCGATCGCGTAGAGAAACTCCTAGCATCCTCTCCATCGCACCCTGAGTGACTCTGAGCTTCCGCATGGGGCCTATAGTCAGCGACCACGTCTCAGAACCGTAGGTCATCACTGGCAACACGCACTGTTCGAAGACTTTGGTCTTCAGGCACTGAGGGTTATCGGACGAAAATGTCTGGCGTAGTTTCCCGAACGCTGCTCAACCGAGTTGGATTCGGCGGTTGACCTCCTTCTCGAAATTGGACCTAACTAACTGAACTATACGTCCCAGGTATGTATATTCGTCAACAATTTCGAGAGTTGAGTTCTCAACATTTTGAATATAATTCCAGTTAAGTTCGACTAAAAATAAATTGTTTTTGTAGTTTTTCCTTTCGCGCATAACGCTTTTTCTTACGTGAGGACCTGTCCCAAGTTGAGTACAGGAACTTCCATTCATAAATTTAGTACAGTAATGTCCTTTCGTATGTTTAGTTTTTAAATTATATAATAATTGTTTGTTTCCCAAACAAATAAATATAAAGTATAAGTTGAGATTTGTCTTCGACGAAACATACAATAATTCGCGTTTGGTTTACTGTTGTAGAAAAAGTTGTTTATACATCGCTACATATTTTGTAAATTATTTGAATCTAAAAGAATAACGGACCATCCCGGTGTTAGACTATAGATAGTTAGATGTTGGTAGTTATTGAGTAATATAGTGGCAACACTTAAAAGTACCAAAAGCCATGTGCATTATGAAATGGTATCCAATACGAGGCTTATTATCAAAACACCAACTCACATTAACTAACAACTTTTATTCTCTCCACTATTTAAATATACAATTTGCACTGTACTAATAATTAAAATACCAAATGCATTATGCAATATTATGTCTCGTGAAGTAGTTGTTTTAAAAGAAATAATGCTAAATTGTACAAATTTTTCTCTTGAAACAACTACTTCACGAGACACAGCTCGAAATACTAACTCTAACAAATGTTTTGCTTTTTAAAATTGCCTCGTATTGCATAAAATTTCATAATATTGCATAATGCATTTGCTACTTTTAAGTGTTGCCACTATATTACTCTATAACTCCCAATATATAACTATCTATAGTCTAACACTGGTAAGTAACTAAGTAAATAATAATTTCAACTCTTATCGGAAGACAATCCTATTTGATTAGACCTAGAAAATTTCGCATGCCTAACTTTCGTTTCATGGCGATACCTTGTCTTTGTCTCTTACAATTGCGATAAGAAAGCCTTAAAAAATCGGTCGGATTCTACATTGTTTTACAAAATTACGTACTTTGTATCCCAATTCGATAAAAAGGTTCCAATACTCATTAGAGTTCTATTCAAAAAACATTATAGATGTTCAAATGTAATATGCAGAACCCATTCGAACTCAAATAACGTACAATTTTTTCCAACGTAATACAGTAATATGGGCCTAGATTGCCTCGGAATGTCCTAATAACATAAATTGCGTTATTAGAGACGTGAGAATATTCCGGAGTGACCCGTGCCCCTAATTTCTAGAATTGCGGGAATACCTAGGATTTTTGTTATCGTCCCGCCCAATGCTATTAAGGTGAGATGATATTTGGGGGTTATATTTGAGGAATTTCCTTGTTAATTTATGATTGTTCATATATTTGTTTGGTTGGGTAGTGTTTTCGTATAAATTAGACGATTTATATTTCCTCGTCTCTATAAATAATTGGAGTGAAATCTATGGCACTTCACTTCACTTCAGAAAAAATGACGTCAAAAAACTAATACAAAGGACGAGTTTAAAATAAGATTTTATTGTAGAATTTAATACAATATAAGCCAAAAAAGTCACTTTCTCCATAGCTACACTGATACATGGACACTTTTTTTTTTCAAGCAGTAAGGTATCGTTATATATTATACTAGCGGCCCGTTCCGGCTTCGCACGGGTAGACATAAATAGGTACAGATATTTAAGTTATAAGCATGATAATTAAAACGACCATGAATCACCAAATTAGAAAAAAATTGTATGCTTACTTTAAAGGCCCCCCTGTACATGTTAAAAACAGTCGAAATATTCAATGTCGCTTGCGTCCACTGCGTAAGGAGCCGACCGGCTACCTAGTTCATAATGGTGCACCCCCTTCACCCGCAATGCCCCTCTCTCGTCGAGTTAGTATTTTATTTTAATTTCATGATATCTTTTGAATGAAATATCCGATTTCAATAATTCAACAAGTAATCATCAGGTATTGAGACAGTCTTGAATATGAAATTATTTATTTGGATAAAAATTTATAAATGGTATAGATAACACGGTCTGACTTTGATCGGCATTTCTATGAATTTGTTAAATGTAAAAAAGTAGTTATAGTGTCGTAACTACAATAGTTAGACATATGGCCTCGTGAATTTTTTTGTAGATATTGAAATATCATATAATATTGTCGAACATTTTTTTGTCCTATCATTAATACTCTTCACAGCATATGCGATGAAAATCACTTCATGACTAATTTTTTTACACCTTTGTTTGGTTTTAATAGGAATGTTTAAAGATTTCTGTAGTACTAAATAGTACTAAATATAGCCTATGTTACTCAGTGATAATGTAGCTTACTAATGAAAAATGAATGATTAAAATCGGTCCAGTACTTTTTGAGTTTATGCCTGCCTACTGCCTCATTGGTCTAGTGGTTAGCATGTTCGACTACAGACATGAGGTCCTGGGTTCGAGTCCCAGGTCGGGCCAATTCGAAATCGATATTGAGTTTTTTATTAAGATTTTCTCAATATTTGCCCGAAGTTGGGAAGTTGGCGGTGTGAACCACCCCCGTGCCTCGGAGAGCACGTTAAACCGTCGGTCCTGCGCCTGATCTCTCTCCAAAATGAGAGTGAAGGAATAGAGAGTGCACTTGTGTACTATGCCTGCCAATCCGCAGTGGAGCAGCGTGGTGGGTCTATGCTCTAAAAACCCTCTCTCATTTGAGGGAGGAGGCCTGTGATCAGCAGTGGGACGTTAATGAGCTGCTACTTACTTACTTACTTTTTTAATTTATTCCTTACATACAAATCTTTCCTCTTTATAAAATTAGTGTAGATTTATATCTTATTTTAATGAAAAGTCATCTAATTTTATCCACCTCGTCGGAATATTTCCACGGACAAACAAAAAAATAGCAAAAAATGAATTAAAAATACATAGACAGATGCTAATCTTTTGTTAGATGACAAATAATTTTGATTTATAAAATAAAACATCACTTTAAAAAACCACACCGATGAACGAAATTTCGATAATTTCTTTATATCCTTTGATTATATATTATTTCTTTGATTATTGTTACTTAATCTAAATTCAGAGAAGAATAAATAAACTTATTAACCAAACTATGGACCTTGATTTAGATGCGACAGTAAATTAACTTTCTTTGTGTTTGTACAAGAAGAATATAATAATGTTTACAAAATATCAAAAAATAAATGACTACGGAAGGCCTGTGACATTTTTAAATGTAAATTTAAATTGTCTGTAGTAATTCGCAAGGTCGTCAAGTGTACAAAATGCGGTCAGGCGACAGACGAATTGGCATGATCACAACGACAATCTATTTGTATAGATATAAAGTGTCAAATTATTTTTGAATAATACAGGTTATATTATTAGACTTACAATCATTTAATGACAACAAAGAATTATTTTTTAACCATGATTCGCGTTTAGAAACACGCTAAACATCCAATAATATATATGTTACTATAAGATTGTGATGTTTCACTGTTCGAAAGCAAACGAAATTTGCATACTGTGGTGAAATATGCACAGACTTTAAATACATCTTTAATAAAGAAATTTTACCGTCTATTATGTGACTTATATAATATTATCAATAAATCTGTTTCTATATACCCTTTCAATAGACTGTAAAAACAGCATCATCAAATATCTTCAACGTTAAGCCACGATGAAAGAGAAAACCTACTTACTATACGCAAATGTTGAATTCTTTACAGCCATTATTCTAATAGTTTTCATATTATTTGTCACACATGTGTTTTACACATCATCTCTTGCACATCACTTACACACATAATACAGACACACGTCGATGGACGCCCACTGCTGGACAAAGGTCTCAAAGAATTCCAATGGGCTCGATTTTGCGCCGCTTGTTTCCAGCGGCTGCCAGCGACCCGCCTGATGTCATCGGTCCACCTGGTGGAGGGTCTGCCGACGCTCCGTTTTCCGGTGCGAGGCCGCCACTCTAGCATCTTCGGACCCCAACGTTCATCGGTTATGCGAACTACGTGCCCTGCCCATTGCCACTTCAGGTTTATAATTCAGTAGGCTACATCATCGGTGACTTTAGTTCTTCTACAGATCTCCTCATTTTTTAATTGATCATGTAGGGAAACCCCCCATTTCCCGCTGAGTAACTCTGAGTCTTCTTACGAGCCTCCATAGTCAGCGGTCATGTCTCGGAACCATATGTAATCGCTGGCAACACGCACTGTTCGAAGACCTTAGTCTTAAGGTACTGAGGAATTGAGGAGGAAAAGATGCCCCGTAGTTTTCCGAACGCTACATCCAATTATATTTATTTATTTCAGAAAGGAACAGAATTGTAACTAAATCATGTTTACGTCATGTACTTAGATCTTGATTTTATATTTATTTGTTATTGTTTCACTAATAAATATAACGAAATGTACGTTTGCCTATGAAACTCTTTTCTGTAGTCAGTTTTGTGGAGATTTAAAATAAACAATAACTCAATAATATATAATAAGGGGGTAAGGCACCTAATTTGAAACACGGGTAACTAGTTTAGCTTCAGTCTAAATTCTTATATTGTTTAGTTTATGAAGTTATATTACTACTGCATTTATAGATTTAACAAACTGTATGTGGATTTTTGTTAACTGCCTCATTGGTCTAGTGGTTAGCATGTTCGACTATAGACATGAGGTCCTGGGTACGAGTCTCGGGTCGGGCCCTTTTCAAAATCAGTTTTCTATTAAGATTTTGTCAATATTTGCCCGAAGTTAGGGAGTTAGCGGTGTGCCAGCACGGTAAGCCGTCGGCCCTGCGCCTGATCTCTCTCCGATCGTGTCGGATTCCCGTCACATCGGACTATAGAGTGAAGGAATAGAGAATGCACTTGTGTACTATGCCTGCCAATCCGCACTGGAGCAGCGTGATGGGTCTATGCTATAAAAACCCTCTCTCCTATCAGTGAGGAGGCCTGTGCCCCGCAGTGGGACGTTAATGGGCTACATACAATGTTGCTTTTTCGTGTTAAATAAATAAAAATATTTCATCGTGTAGCGGAACATTCTGAGGTGAAATTGGTTGTATGATTTCCCAACCTACTTTAAAATTTTTAAGTGATTGCGATTTATTTTGAATTAAATGCTATTCGCTAGAAATATTATTATAGAAACATGAGATTTTGTCGCGCCAGTCATATAGAATAAAAAGTTTAAAATACTAAACGTATTTTAAATTTAAAAAAAGACATGCAAATTTATAAAAGCTGATCGATATTCTTACAATTTATGACTTGCGTTGCGTCCTGTTTCGTGTTAATTAGTACATTATATACATTTAATTTATTAAAGATTTTAATTGAATGCAGATGACATTTAAACGTATACATCTTTATTATCTGAAATTGAATATTTATACAAATATTATCATCTTGATTACCAGGATATCTTCATGATAACACATAGGTCAAAGGCATATATTAAATTAAATTCTTTTAAAATAGTCTGTTACAGCTGAGTACTTAGGTATCTCAATTGTTGCGAAAAATAATCGCATTCAAAAGTCTAATTTGAACATACAAATTTCTACTAACGTTTAGAATAATTTAGCATCAAACCGACCTTATATAAACCTAATTATAATCTAATAAAAACCTAATTCCAATAAATAAATTAAAAACAATTAACGCAGACATGTTACTCGATATCTTTACAAATGTACAAGCATATTTAGAGTTTTAAACTTAATTTATTAGTTTAAAATATGTATCATAGCTATTATTTTTCATTACCTTTGCACATTCTTTCTTTAACTTAGTTATATAATTGAACTTTATTAATTAATTTATAAATACGCACTTGCATCTATAGATAAGCTACGCAGTGTTAGTTGGAATTGAATGAGTAGTTTGTTTCTGTTTAATTGAATAATTGTTAGACAGCAGTCTCATCTGTTGGCGAACATTTAAAATAAAATATATACACAGATGATTCCTAATTCTATGAGCAGTTTAAATAAACAGTAGCATATCTGCTTCGTAGAGCTATTTCAGTCTGCTAGTTGGCCACCCGACCCAGTATGCTCGCACTCGTCGCCACTTGACCTACTCAACTTTAACGAACGCCATTCCGAAACTCTAATTATTTTATTATAAACGGCCTCCGAAAAATGTACATGTATGTTTATTTAGGATAAATTAGCAATGATAGAGAGACCAGGCGCAGGACCGTCGGCTTAACGTGCTTTCCGAGGCACGGGGGTGGATTACACCGCCAACTTCCCAACTTCGAGCGAATATTGAAAAATGTCTGTAGTCGAACATGCTAACCACTAGACCAATTAGGCAGTCAACCGGTAACTGATCTCTCTCTGGTCGTGTGGGATTTCCGTCACATCGGACTATGAGAGTAAAGGAATAGAAAGTGCACTTGTGTACTATGCCTGCCAATCCGCAGTGGAGCAGCGTGGTGGGTCTATGCTCTAAAAACCCTCTCTCATATGAGTGCGGAAGCCTGTGCCCAGCAGTGGGACGTTAATGGGCTGCTACTTTGCAACTGTTCATGTTCTCCTACGGTTAGCACAGCTAATATATCAGCCGTGGTCAATGTTAGACATCTACCGCAACAATTTGAAATAAAAGATACCTTAGAGTTCCTGTTACTAAGTAAATTTTGAGCTGAAGTATAAGTTTCACATATCTAATTACTAAAACTTATGCAGTAATTAATAAAATAATATGTACGATCAGTATTATCCGGTTGTTTTTTTAACTTTAATAGAAGAGGTTTAGGTAAGTTAAATTAAAATTTTGTCTTTGTCTCATACTATAGGACAGTAACTAGTTAATAATGTTAAAATCAAATAAAATGTAACAAAAATAATTTACTGAAATAATCCAGTTGACGCAGACGTGTGTGTTGATTATAGTTGGGTTTTATAAAACTCTGGTTTTGTACCCGCACACACATACGCAGCCACACACAAACACACACACACACACACCACACACACAGAGAGAAAGATAGAAAGAGAGAAAGAATATACTTCATTATATTTATTTTTTCTTACCTCTTCTTATTAATAACATGAGATATACATTAATAGAGGGAAATATTTAAATAAAATATATTAAGATGAATAATATCTTATATATTCGTGATAACATTCATATATAGAGTAAAAAAAGTGAAATGCACAATTTTTATACAAAAAATAAAAACAAACATGTGAAGTGAGTGAATGAAGAAGGTTCAGAAATCATTTTTCGGGTTGAACATACTCATTAGATACCGCAATCAGTTTCAGATTTGCCTCCACATAATTTTAATAATTATGTCAAAAACATTTTTAAAAAAGGCATATTACAATGTTGAAGATTATTAAAGCGATATAAATGTTTGGACTTGATTCCAGTTGTTTGCACAAAAGCAATTAATTGCACATTGTTACATACAAAATTATCTTTAAAAGAGTAACCGTTGGGTTTCTTCATTTGTTACCAACGGACAGACTACTGCCTATTCAAAAGTGCTTTTTGAGCCTACTTGAATAAATAATATTTCGATTTTTATTTTAACTAAGTGATAATGAAGTTTAAGATCAAATGGAGCTTCACGGGGTTTGAGAAGTCCCGTGAAGGTGGCGGTATGGTTATGGTTGGTTATAGGTGCTGCAGTCGTGTTGCCCTCAGAGAGGAAAAGATTCTATAATTCTGAGGGATAGGTTTCTCTGAGATATAATTCTCATAACGTCGCTGAACGATGTGGATGAGGATTTTCCAGCATTAAAAAGGATGGGGTTAAAGCTATATATATAATTTTAAGAGATTCAACAAACCATCCTACCTGAAATTAAGTGTAAAATCGAATGAAGTACTTGGATGAATACGAGGTAGTCAAATTTTACTTGATAGAAACACTGAAGGCATTGACCTTTTTTCATTACCTTGTTATAAATATCAGTCTAATGTGTGTGGTAAAAATCTTAACTATTTCTCAAAGGTTTCTGGGACGTTGGCCGCGTTATAAATGCGCGTCTTGAAACAGTAAATTAGGTTTTGAATACTTTATTGTTTTATTACTGAGACGACAAATCTAGGATAAAATAAATCAAAATCAATACTATAAAATAAAACTTGTACGTGAGCTTGCAAGGGAATTTTTTTACAAATACTATTTATTTAGGCATATTAATTTGTTTGGAATAGTTTGTACTAAAGGGGGTTCTGTTTTTGTTAAAAATGTTATTTATGGTACGATACTGTATTGATACAATTGAAGTAAATTATACGAATCTAACGAATATATTTTGTTATTGTTCTAAAGTTTGGTTAATGATTTACAAAGTTTGCTGATTTCAAATTTTGTGACTGATCTGAATTCAAATTTTGTGTCGACCCATCCAAGTTAAACTGTGTCATCTTACATTCACGTGAGATTAAAAGCTTGACTGCAATAGAAAAACTATATAATTAAACGGCTACTATAAAAAAATCCGTTTACACTTGTCAACACCAATTTTTAATTAACTATTATAAATAAATCAATAACTATCTGACATATCGATTTATGAAAACAATTTAGAGACGCAGAGTCATTGCACTGCACTCGAGATTCACCGATTGTTTTAATGGAAAGTAAACTCGACATGTTACCTCGTCTTCAATGGTTATTTAGTCATAGATATTTCATGAAATTATTTTTAACGGCGACGAACTGTAATTTCTCTCAATACTAAATAATTGAAGATAACAAAGTAAGGTAAGTAGCAGATAGTCCTTGAAAAAGGAACCTTAATAAAAGTCAAAATATCTTTATTCAATTAGGCCTATTACAGCACTTTTGAATCGTCAAATATCGTTTTTTCTATCTATTATTTAAATGAATGACTGATGATAACATTAAAGAACGACTTACAATCTAAAGTTACGAGTCAACAAACTCAGTCGGTTGTACGTTTTTTTGTCATCATCATTACAATATATATTTTTAATTTATTCTTTATCTATATAATAAAGCAATTCACTCACTCCCAAGCTTTTTTATCTTCTAAGTATTCTTTCAAATTATAGAATGATTTCTCAATTAGTTTTCTAATAAAAGATTTCAATNGGTTTTTTTTTTTCATTAACGATTAGAAATTTGAACATACATTGTTATATAGGGAAAGTCCGAAATAATAGTATGAATTGCATAAAAATCGTCTGGGAGATGCAGTTGTTCAGCGAAGCCTCGGCCGTGGCTTGTTACCAACCTACAAGTAAAAATACGTTAAAAAATGGTATTTTTCACCAATTTCATAAAAAGGAGGAAGTAATTAATTCGTTTTTATGTTTGTTACCTCATAACCTTCGTTTGGGAGAACTGATCTTGATAATAATTTTTTATATGAAAGGTGGTGCTAAGTGATTCCCATAGGGTCTTATTTAGGCTAACGGGGACTCCGAATATAATAATAATTGTAATTACATTATATTACCGTAATAATTTGATAGACTTTTAAGTAGTCCAATATTTTTCATTTCATTTTACTTAGGAGAACTCTACAACAATAATAAGCAATTGTGTTTTATTTTTTAGGGCATATTAATTTGTTTGGAATAGTTTGTGCTAAAGGGGGTTCTGTTTTTGTTAAAATTTTTATTTATGGTACGATGTAGTAAATTACACGAATCTAACGAATATATTTTGTTATTTGTCCTAAAGATTGGTTTATGATTTTTTGACATAAAGTTTGCATTAGTGATGTGTTATATAATAAAAAGTCGTATAACAATCACAGTCGTGGAAATATATACTTCTAGGTACAAAAGCAAACTGATCTGAAGTCAAATTTTGTGTCGACCCATCCATCTTAAACTGTGTCATCCTACACTCACGTGAGATTAAAATCTTGACTGCAATAACTTACTTGAATCAATATAAATTATTAAAAATGAAATTAAGACGGAACCTCCATCTCGCAGCTTATATATATATATATATACAATTCGAATAAACGTTCTTCCTTTCTTCTTCTTTCTTTTCTTTCAATAAAAATCTATATAATTAAACGGCTACTATAAAAAATCCGTTTACACTTATCAACACCAATTTTTAATTAACTATTATAAATAAATCGATAACTATCTGACATATCGATTTATGAAAACAATTTATAGACGCAGAGTCATTGCACTGCACTCGAGATTCTCCGATTGTTTCAATGGAAAGTAAACTCGACAAGTTACCTCGTCTTCTATGGTTATTTAGTCATGGATATTTCATGAAATTATTTTTAACGGCGACGAACTGTGTAATTTCTTTCAATAATAAATAATTGAAGATAACAAAGTAAGGTAAGTAGCAGATAGTCTTTGAAAAAGGAACCTTAATAAAGGTCAAAATATCTTTATTCAAGTAGGCCTATTACAGCACTTTTGAATCGTCAAATATCGTTTTTTCTATCTATTATTTAAATGAATGATACATGATTACAATCTAAAGTTACGAGTCAACAAACTCAGTCGGTTGTACGTTTTTTTGTCATCATCATTACAATATATATTTTTAATTTATTCTACATCTATATACATATAAAGCAATTCACTCACTCCCAAGCTTTTTTATCTTCTAAGTATTCTTTCAAATTATAGAATGATTTCTCAATTAGTTTTCTAATAAAAGATTTCAATTTATTAAGGGACATCTTTACGTATACAGTTACCCTTGAATGACTTGTCAATTTTATGTAGCCTACTAGAATTTACAGCAATTTTTTTTTTATTCTTAAGTTATATGAGGTGCATTCACTTTTTTTCCTAAAAGAGTCAATATCCGTGCGACTATTAGTCGATACAAATAATTAAGTTCTATTTAGTAACTATTTTATGTTAATAAAAGTACAGGAAAACATTATTTGAAATATCTATATAGCAAAATTTCTTTCCTAAGGTTAATTTCTCCAATAGCTATATGATGCATCGATGTGTTGAAACAATTCTACGAGTGGTGTCATTGCCCCGTGCTCAGCTGTTTGCTTCGACCCACCAATTATTTTAATCGTCTCGTACACCCTGAGGCCATTTTGGAATCGATAAAAAGCTATTTGAGCTACGGGAAATGTAAGTGTAAACACTACATATTAACAACATAAAGTTAATAATTATAACATAAAAGCTTAGTGTGATATGAGGTAAAGCCAATCGATTTAATGTTTGTACATACATAGCATCACGCCTCATTCCTCTAGGGGTAGGAAGAGATCACGTCCTTTCACTTGCCACGATCCTTACATATGTCCTTCGCTTCTTTCATTCTCTTTATACCTTTCATACAAGTTCGTCGGTTTAGAGTACTCGACCTGGCCCTTATTTAAAATGTCCTGGATTTGGTGCAGGAACTTCTTCCCCTTCCAACTTTCCAATTCACTCGCCTCATAAATCCTTTTTGTCAGTCTCCTTTCATGTATTCTCTCTACGTGCCCAAACCATCTAAGCAAACCTTTCTCAATTTTAGTTACTACATCTTTTATACCATTTGTCGATGCAAAGTGCTTTTACGCATGATACAGTGTGCTACACACTGACTGGATCGGAATATTTACTAAACCCCTGAAGAACCCGTTTTCGTCTGAATGTTAGTGGCCTCATGTTCGCTGACGCATTTAGCTTTAAAGCTTCGTTAGATCCAACTCAAAGGTGAAGCAGACGGACAATGCTGTACCTTCTGGCAACTCTTCACCTCCTCCTCTTCAATGTCTCCTTCTGGAAGGTTGACAGCCTAAGAAAAGAAGAAAGCTTCCCTCGATTTTGGCTTGTCACCGCTCGTTAAACGTTGACAAAACTTGCTTAATAAATAAGAGTAAAATAATAATTACGTATCGCTGTTTTCAATGAATATCACACAATTTAATATTTACAACGTTTTAAATAGTCATTATTTACTACACTAATACTATAGAATCCTTACTAATATTAAAAAATGCGACAGTCTGCCTGTCGCGCTTATAAGCCAAAACTACTGGTATACAGATCTTCTTGTAAATCTTCAAAAATATTCACCAGATTGACTTGAAATTCGGCATACAGTATCTTATTGCAACGTAGTCTCTTACTAAGAACGTGTTTCTCCATATACTCACGGTACCCGTATATAAGCGAAATTTACTGCGAGATTTCCTTTACCATTCATCATTTAATTTGATATTAGTCATACATGTTCTTTTCGCAACGTAAGCTTGCACTAATAACGGTGACAAGGACTACGCGGGTAACACCACCTCGAACCGCAAGTATATATTTTCTCATGTTAAAAGCGCTTTTTAAAATAGGAAAATCTGGTACTGTTTAAACTGAAACATGGACATGAAATATCCGTTTTCATTTTTTTCATCATTATTTATATGTTGGAGTGCTATAGTCTGTGGAACGCTGGCGCCGTCTGTCTATCAGCCTGGGGTAGAGTCAATAAGTAACGATCCGGCGCGCGTCTCTCGGGAGTTCTCGGGTGACGGTCCGCCAGAGCGGTCAACTATTGAAACTGTCGCGTTCCTAGCTATTATTGTAAATGAGTTTTTGTAAATTGAATATCGGGAACATTAAGTGATTAAACATTATAATCTGAGTTAAAAAAGTGTTTGATTGCACAAACATTACCCACGAACGCCCACAGTATGGAAATTATAGATGCCATTAATAAAGATGTCAGCGGACAACCCTACGCCCCTATGCTTTATGCTCTCCTTCTCTCTAATTCTCAGACATATATATGTCGGAAGGCAGATGTCTGTGGAACGCTGGCGCCATTTGTCGACAGGCGTGGGTCAGAGTCAATTGTGGCAATCCGGCGGGAGTCTCTCGGCAGTTGTCAAGCGGCGCTCGACCGGAGCAGGCTGCTGTTGGAACTGTCGCGTTCATAGCTATTATTGTAAATGAATTTGGGTAAATTGAATATCGGGAACATTAAAGGATTGAACATTATAATTCGAGTTAATTAATATAGTGTTTGATTGCACCGGCATTACTCACGAACGCCCACAGTATAAGAAATTACTAACGATGTCGGCGGAGAACCCTACGCTCCTGTGCTTTATGCTTCTCCGATCTCTCTTATTCTCCGACATATATATAAATAAAAATGTTTGTTTTCTAAGCAATACACTGTTAACGCGCACGAATCTTTTCTGAGACGTGGTTTACGTCAACTCCGAACATTTATTGCCTAAATTCAATTCCGATGTTTCGTTTTCTGCCGCTATCTAACAAAACTTCGTTTGGTACGTTTTTGTTGTATTCAGGATACTTAAGTTACTGCGAGAAAAGTTAAGCCTGTTGTTTGAGAATTTATAAACATCTTACATCGTCAATGAGATAATGGGATGTTATACTGAATATTGTAATACCTTCATTAATACATAATGTATTCACAACAAAGCAGTGTATGTATTTTAACGTACGAGAAATACAAAACCTCATTGATTATTCAACCAAAAACTGTAATGTATATCTTATAATATGCGGGGAGGAATTATTTCTTTGGTACTTTCGGATACAATTCAAACACTAACTTTAACTGTATTTATAACTGAAATTATCTTTGTAAAGACATTAATTGATGCGTTTAATATGTCCTCATAACTGTATATTATAAAAACACCAACTAACAACTTTTATTCTCTTCACTACTTAAACACACACAACTTGCACTATTTCTCTTAAAACAACGCCGCTTCATATTCATAAAGCAGGACAAGAGACTCATACAATTGTTCTGCTCTGCAAAATTACCTTGTATTGCAAAACAGTTCTTACGATTATACATTGTGTTTAGTATTATTACTCAATAATTCACAATATTTTAGTGTTGCCACCTAATTATTTATAATCTAACATGTAAATCTAGCAATAAAAAGCCTTAGTTAAAAAAAACAAGTCTTTCCGCCTGTCTGCTTGTTTTCTTCATATTCATAAGGTATATCTTTGGAAAACGGAAATTGTCGATAGTATCAATTAGTTATAATAACAACTCTAGAAATGGCATATTAAGAAATAGTTTTTAAACGGCACGTTAAAATAAAAGCTGACTCAAACTCCAAATTGGAACCATCAGGAAGTATCTAATGACCGAGTGGCATACAAACCTTTTCCCTAATAAAATACAAAAATATTTTACGACTTTGAACGTTAAAATGTCGTTAATCCATATGATTACTATTTGGCTTTCAACAGCAATGATATTTCTTATTTCTAACTAGGTTTACCCGAGTAATTGTACCCTTGGGGACATGGGGAAATTTATACATAGTAACCGCCTATATTGCTAAAGAATTCACTGTCCTAAATTGCATGTAAATTGCACATAATTTGAGAAACTCAATCATTTGCATTTTTGACTATCTTTTGTTATAATATCTGACAGATATTTATCAGATTTAACCTCTAAAATCACTACATTCGTTAAACAGGCAGTTAGAAGACAAAACGGTGAACAATTTCAGAGCTTATCTCTACTTCATAACGTCAAATATGATAGTAACTTCAAGTATAAAATCCTAATTTTGAGTTACAGCATTTCGAAGATAAATTATACATTACTGTACTACCTTTTGTACTAATAAAATGTTTTTTTAAGTATTGTGGTTTAATGGCTGTATGATTAAACGAAAAACGATGACTTTGATTAACAAATGGGGTGCTATAATCAATGAAAACTTCTACGTCCATAAAAATATTGAAACATTCAAGAAAACAGTGATTGCACCTCATATAACATAAGAAATAAAAATTAAATAGTTTTTATTTAAGGGTGACTGTACCTATACGTTTCAATAACAAACTCCCAGAAATGTCCTACAGATGTCTCTTAATAAATTTAAAGCTATTTAAAAAAAGCGAATTAACGCATCATATTATAATTTGAAGGATTATTTGAACAATTTAAAAAGCATGGAAAGATTGGCTCTAATCTTAATAGAATACATCATATTGACATTGTTATGATATAAACATGATATCCTACTGAGATTGTTGTGGGTTGTTCTCAGAGCTAATCACGAAGGAACCCTTGTAACTTAATTCCAAGTCCTTCTTTTATTTATTAATTTATTAGGTAAGCTAACAACATTTATGTTCAAATTTTTAAACACAGAAAGAGGGTAACAAGAAACAATATTACATAACATAAACGTGACTAATAGGCTTATACAGTAATTACATAATCTAGATTAAATTTATTATAAACTAAGGAAAACAGTTAAAATGTAAATTGACGATTTGAAAGAGGGATGATCAATACTATCACCAATCATATATTAGAAGTAATTTATGGAAAAATCCAAATTTCTCGATTCAAAAGTGCTGCAAAAGCCTACTTGAATAAAGAGTTTTAGTATTTGTAAAATACAAAACCGTCTAAATACTTAAATTGCCACAGCATTAAAACCCATTATAAAGATATTCATAAACATAAAAGAGGTAAATAAAAACGACAAACAAAAGCACTTACTAAAAATAATAAAAGACGTGGCATACAAAGAAATGCCTCATCTATAGCATTATCGGAATACACGTTTAATTTCTCTTTCATCGTCTGAAAAGCCAACAATAAAGCGAAAGACGCAATCGGCTTTTAACTGCGGCGGTAATGAATCGCTTCAATAGTTTGGTACAATAGCTACTAGACTGATTAGGCTGGGGTAACCATAATTAGCAATAATTTTGGCTATCATATTATATTTCTACTATTACTAGCTGATCCGGTAAACTTCATACCGCCTCAGAATCAATAAATAAACAAAGCTCAATGATAATAGCAGAAAGTTTCAACTTTAGTAAAAAATGTGGTCAAAACTTAACCGGAACAAAAAGAATTCGTAATCAAAAAGAAAAAGAAATAAACACTTGTTATTGTCTTCATTTTTTTATTAGGATTGTACAACATATCTGTAGGTCATTATTAACAGTTAGAAAAGTCCTTTTTCTGATCTGATGTGTATTTTATGGCAACGGCAACAGTGATTAGTAAATAGCAGTTTTTTTTAACTTTTCAGAGCTAAGTACAGGTCTTGTCCGCGACTTTTCCCTTTAGTTTTAGTATATTTTGTTGAAATGTAGAAGCTATATTGTTCACGACCATTCGCTTTCGTGTAGAAGATATATTTTGATCAATTTAGAGTCTCTATGTATATAAATAATTAGTAAAATCGTATAAGAAATGTTTTGTTGACTATAGTATGTCTATATTTGTTTTTCCTGAAATAAAGTTGTTTGTGCATTTAATGTAAGCCGTGTGATTGGCGAATAATAGAACGCCAGGCACAAGATATACTTTTTTTTACGAAAAAAGAGCCAACTGGCATCGTTTGCTTGTCACAATAGTATACGCGTGTCAGTCGGAGACGCGACATATAAAAAAGCCAATTCGGCGTAAACTTTCCTGCTGAACAACAGTTCCATCGCATACATTATAACCTCGTGACAAGTGGACGGCGGGGCGTTGAGTGAAATGTATCTGGTGGCATTTTTCATTGATCCTGAATCGGCAATCTTCACGAGTGTAAACTGTCGAAAGGGCTCACAGGTCTCTTAACTTAATGACTTAATGGCTGCAATACTATTTGGCAGTTTACTGATGTCCACGAAAATATCTCGGGATATGTGATGTTTTCATTTTATAATTAACGAAATAAAAATTAAATTACAATTTATATACAACTACATTTTTATTGGACTACTTTATTGGTATACAGCTAACCAAAGTAAACAAGTCTTTGGCGGGATCTTGTACTCTGCAATATAAGGAAATATTTAGTATTTATAATAAAATAATTACTATATATTAAACGATTAAAAGATTAACAAACAACGCTGCAACAATTAAGCAGAGCTAATTATAGTAAAAACTCATTTACCATATTTTTATTAATTTTTGTAAATAGGGAAATAATTGCGTTAATAAAAAGTAATGAACAGCATAAAGTCACGCAGATGGACGGTAACGTACAAAGAAAAAATAATTACGAAGCTTCTGTTTTTCAAAACTAATATAAAGCTGCAATTTTGGTAGTATTAGTTATTTATTTATATGGGGATACAATGAAAAAAAAATGGTTGAAAACGTCTATCTAATCATTATATTATTAAAATACCAATACTCACATTAACTAACACCTTTTATTCTCTCTACTTTTTAAATATACTTAATATATTAAATACTTATTTTGAATTTATATTTGAATTTATACGATTTAGCATTATTTCTCTTAATACAACTACTTCACGAGACAGTTCGAAAGACTAACTTATGAAATTGATCCGCTTGTTGAAATTACCTCGTATTGCATGACATTTTTGTAATAATACACAATGATTTTTAGTATCTTTATGTGTTGTCTCTATATTGCTCAATAATTCCCAACATTCTAGAGCTATCACGGTTGTCACCCAACTATTAGGAGTCTAACAATTACCTTGAACGTCCACTACATGTTAATGAGAGTCCCATCAGAACTGTTTCAGCCCCTTTAGAATTCATTGTCAAATAAATAAATAAAATGAGTTTTAATAATTCACATACTGATCATTTAATTTAATAGTATGTACTGACACATTAACTTTTTTATAATGAAACAACATATCAAAACTTTATAATCAAGTCCGAATACGATAAGCTCTTTCGAAATGTACCGTTTATATCTATAAATAACAATTTTTATATAAATAAAATATCCTTTTCACATTTTTTTTATAAAATACATTTTTTTGCACCACATGGGTAATAAAACTTGTTTTCCTGTGTAATATTTCTTCAATATGTCATTATATTGAAATACATATATGTAAGTATCATGCAGACGCAATTCAGAGGATTGTAGTAGTATGTCAATAAATATACAATTTGTAATGTTATAACACTAGTTTTTCTCGAGCAAAAGAAAAAGATTATAACCGAGATTCAGTTTTTTGCGGTTACCCTATTTATTGCTACTTCGTGTGACATTTTAGTATAAGAGCTATCCATAAAATAATTTTGCGAAATTATACACTATGATTACGTTACAAATATCAATTGTATTACATATATATTGTAAAATGGGACGATTTAACCAAGGAAATATATATATTTATTCATTTAAATTTCACCAAAATTTATTTTGTAGTCTTAAGTGCGTTGTACCATAAATTACATTAATTTCTTATTAATAAATGCATGTGTACATAACCAAAATTTAATAATTTAAATGCAAAAATACGAAAATTACTAAAACCTTTTTAAGGCAACATTAAAGTGGTATTCTTCCGTTTTTTCAATAAGCTTAATGAACTTTAATTTAGCAAAGTGTTAAATTTTTTTAACATTTTTTGTGACTGTGCTTCATGATAAAGCAAGATATGTAAAGGCTTTTATATAACATACATTGTATATTTTTTTAATAATTCTGATGTTTCAAGCTCTTTATAGATCTTATGATCGGCCCCAGATATGCCTATTAATATTATAAATGCGAAAGTAAATCTGTCTGTCTCGCGTTTGCGCTTTCCGATTTACATGAAATTCGGTACACAGATAGTCTAGAGCCTGAGAAAGGACATAATATTTTTTTAATGTAAACAACGTAGAAGCTCACTAAGAACATGTTTCGCCATATTCCCACGAGATCCGGATTTAAGCGAAACTTACTGAAAGATTTCCTTTACCATTAGACCCTTTAACGGGATAACGAAATCATGAACTATGCGGGTAACACTGCGGAGGGCAATTAGTATATAATATTTGGTTAACAACAGACACAAAGGTCCTAAATTATACAACCAATGGACATGTTCAAATGATTTATACGTAAACTTTTCAAATGAAGGAAGATTCCTATTTTATTACCCCAATAATAAAATTGCTATATACCGATATAAAACACAAATCAAAGTTGAATCACAATTTGGGTTTGTTCAGCATTTCCGCGTCAAACCAGCTTTACGATAGTACATACGATTCGTTTTACGACAAAGACAACATAGACGCTGATTAAGAACGAGTTTCCTCATACTCCCACGGTATCCGGATATAAACGGGTTCTTACTGATAGCTTTCCTTTACAATTTACCTTTTGTATTGACATTCAGCAGAAATGTTTTCCTTCATGACATAAACTTGTATTACTAACGTTGGAAACACGGAGAACCCGTTGTTTTCCCTTATTCCAACGCAATTAACATTTACACGGGTAACGCCCCGGGGAACCGCTAGTTATAAATGTAAGAGAATATTTCAAAAATATAAATCCGTCTTAATTCCTTATTTAATCAGAAGTCAATTATATTATTTGATCTTTTATCTGCAATGTTGGTTATTGATTTGTATACTCTTAGCCTATAATATTAAGTGTTGCCACTCGTTTTCCCACAGAATTTTCTCCGTATCCCAGTTGCGTGCCAACATTGAGTGACATTACATTAAGTGGATAATATACAAAATCACGAAGTGCGTGTAATGCTTACCGCACGTAATATAGTTTATGCTATTAGTTATTCTGTAGTAATACCATTATT
Source organism: Elymnias hypermnestra (assembly GCA_015832385.1). Taxonomy (NCBI): domain Eukaryota; kingdom Metazoa; phylum Arthropoda; class Insecta; order Lepidoptera; family Nymphalidae; genus Elymnias; species Elymnias hypermnestra. The sequence continues at coordinate 19,337,339 of JACTOM010000929.1, forward strand.
TCTTATGTTTTCTTATAGAAAATTGTGTTGATTGTATTAAAGGCCACTAGTTTTAATAGACTTCAAAGTCCTATGTACATATCATTATAAAAACACCAACTCATATTAACTAACAACTTTTATTCTCTGCACTCTTTAAATATACAAAACTTGCACTATACCAATAATTACTTTACGATTTGAATTTATACAATTTAGCACTATTCCTCTTAACTCATTATGGAGTCGCTGATCGGCACATACCTCTTACTTGCAAGTATTATAGGAGCAATATTAGTGAGCAGGCCTGGAGAGCGATTGCCTCCTTTTGCGAGACTATCATCTCGCTTTAGAAGGCACGGCAAAGAGATAGGGTGAATGCTGCCGAAACACTCCAGCCCCGACGAAAGGGTGCAAGAAACAGGAGGCGGAGACTCATACTTCCGACCCCATTAGTCGGGGTTAAATGCATTTCCCAGAAAAAAATAACGATAAAAAAACTATTTCTCCTAAAATAACGATAAGGCAGTACGAGATAATCTGTTCATACAATTGTTCTGCTCTTTAAAGTCACATCGTATTACATAACATTTCGTAATACAGTCATTTTAAGTATTGCCAATAAATTGATCGACAATTCACGATGTTTTAAGGTTTTTAGTGTTGCCACCTAATAATTTTTTTATAATCTAACAATGTCACTGAACACGAGAAAGGCTTTAGAGCTTAAACACAAGAGTGTCATATTACTGAATAGCTATATATTGTTTCTAAGGTAGGTAGGTTTCCTTACCGAAAGCTAACTATTAAACTCTAAGCAATAATTCAAGATATTTTGAGTTGTAGCTTGTCATGCTAAACCTTGCCAGAATATGCAAGATTCCTCATGGTGTTCTACTTCTACCAAAAGAGAAATGATGTGTTTTTAATATAACAAACAGGTAAAACTTTTTATAAAGATAACTTAGGAATAGTTTGTGCGAGTTCTATTAACTTCATAACTTATCTACAGAGAAGTGATTAAATTGTTTCTTAGTTTCGGATAAAGCCAATTTTTATATTGATATTGCAATTCATATCCGGGAACAGAAAATTCCAAGGTGATTAATAATATCACATAATATAAATACAAGCGTAAAACATCAATCACTCAATTAAACTTCCTAAACAGGGGCAAGGGGAACCGTTAGATGTGTTCATTCAAAAGTACGATATACAATTTATAACTCTCTTATCAAACCACATATTTCATCGAAATCTGGCTCTCATCCTCGAAAACAAACTATTACAAAAGGCACAAAATAAATAAATTATCTTATACAAATATAACTATTAACTTCTTCGGTAAAACTGTATAAATAAACTAAAATAATGAATATTGTTCGAACATATACATAAATATATAATTTGCCTTTTAAGTCGTAAAATATTTAACAAAGACACACACACACAAATAACATTTAAGAAAAAACATCAACTTTAAATTGTTTCTTTACTTAATATTAATATCTATTGTAAATTACTGCTTACCCTTATGTTTTTTCTTTTTTTATTGCGGACTGGTTTGCGCTTGACTGTGATCTCACCTGATAGTAAGTGATGATAGAGTCTAAGATAGAAGCGCGCTAATCTGGTAAGAGGCGATATGCACCTTATGGTTTCTACACAGCCTCGTACTGGATCACTAATCTCTTTGTTTGGCGGTAGGTCGTCGCTGGGAATGTGGTAACTAGCAACGGCCGAAGCTTCCCACCAGTCCTGACTCAGACAAATTAGAAAATACAATTTCATGAATTCGTCTTACCGGGGATCGAACCCGGGACCTCTGCTAGCAAAGCGAGGACTCGCACCACTACGCCAGCGAGGTCGTCAAAATGTTAAGTCTGTTATCAAGAGAAATTAAAATCTATTCGCCCGATTGACTTGAAATTCGGCAGGAACATTTAATTCACAATATAGACGCTCAACAAGGACCGATGTTCCCATATTCCTGCAGGATCGGGTGCTACAGCGGTGACAGTTAATATTTTATATTACGTAAAACGGCTTTAGTTTCATAAAAGCAATAATAATAAAGAGTACAGGGCACGGCACGCTGACCCGCCGCGCCAGGTCACTGCGTGAACAGCATTTAATTAACTGTCCTTATGACAATGTTGCAAAGTTAATATTAAATTTTCTGCTCCAAGGTTTCCACCTGAGGAAGACATGTTATTACATTTAATTATTCAATATAGGGAATAATTAAATGCACGGACTAACTCACTCACTTATTTCGCTAGTTTTGTATATTTAACTTTAGTTCAATCTCAATTGATATTAAGTGATAACAATACACAACGTAACATGTAATTAGCAGCTTATTGACATTCCTCTGCTAAGTGTAGGTCGCTTCGCTTTGAGAGAGATTTTAGAGTATTGATAAAATTGCCCCAGAGATATAAAGGTTGTTATCTCACGATTAAGAATAAGGAACTTCTACTACTACTGCTTCTACTACTGCTGGTAAAATAATTTTGCATTACAGCTCCTATATTATATCAGCTCCAACATAGCATACTAAGCAGAGCAATGTTTTAAACGTTGGAATACCATTTTCATTACTCCAGTTTTGAACAATTTGGAGAATATACATACATGGCATCACGCCTCATTCCAATAAGGGTAGGCAGAGACAACATCCTTCCACTTGCCACGATCCTTGCATATCTCCTTCGCTTCTTTCATTCTCATTATACCTTTCATACAAGTTCGTCGGTTTAGAGTATTCTTGACTTGGCCGTTACTGAAAATGTCCTGGGTTTGGTCCAGGAACGAAGAGGAAGACCAACGTGAACGTTCCTGGAGTATATACACTCTATAAATATCTGCGACTAATAACACGGCCATAGAAAATTATGACATAAGATCAATACGCTGGTAACGCAGAGTTATTAAAAAAAAGATAAAGAGCACCCCATCAGTGTTCTTTGCTGGACACAGTCCTCATCACTCATAGGAGTGAAGTAGTGTGGTGGCTCTATACTCTATAAATCCTCTCAAGAACTTTGCAGAAATACATAACACCAATTTCCAGGATCTACTACTTTGAGTTTACATTACAACTTTACATAAGAATATGAAGTATTGCATGTTCTGAAGTTTTTTTTTGATAAATAGCAATATTTTACTGAATTCATGGATCAAGTATTGACTTTGATAACAGTAGTCCCGGGTTTAATATCTAAAAATCTCTCCGGCGGCTTTTAATTATAAGCCAGCTCTAGCTAGTTATGTGTAGATCTATAATATAGCCCGTTGTGTTTGTTCAGTTAAGATGCCGTGTAAAAGTTGAGAAAGAAAAATTATGTATTTCTCATGAACTCATAAGCCAAATGTAACGTCTATATTGTAAACTTAACCCCCTCTTTACATTTGAAATCAAAATCCAGCGCGAAACGTTATACAATAAAATATTATTACCGGAAAGGCTTCTCGTACAGATGGATCGAGAAAGTTTCTATTAATATACGAGTACAACGATAAGGATAATGCTATCCATTCTCATCCATTATCAAAACTTGACTGACCGATGGATGCGTAAGTAATTCTGTAAGGGTTTTGTTATTTTGTTTTGATTACAGTATGAAAGGAAATAAATCTAAAAGGGATTGTTGTTGTTAATATTTGGATTTACGTTCATCAAATCACCCAGCAACGCTTTGAGGATATGTAGATTTCTTCATGATGTTTTTTCTGCCGAGAATCACAAAGGAAAGATAAGTAGCAGCCTTTTAATATCCCAAAGCTGGGCACAGACCTCCTCACACACAGAAGAGAGGTTTTTTAGAGCAACTCACCACACAGCTCCACTACGGCTTGAAAAGCTTTTGAAAGTATTTAATAAGAAAACTTTGAGCTTATACAGGACACTTTCTTATTATTTCGCGATTTTCATTTATTTTAAAAGAAAGTACAATATTTTACGTAAAACCATTCATGTCAATAAAAACTTTCTGTTAACAAAATATATTTCAACAATATAAAATTAATGCCATATAGCACGATCATCTTAAGCATAAAGTCTTAAAGCTTTTATGTGATTTTTATAATCAAGTAATAAATAATCAAGTTATTAGTTAGAGTTTAAAAGAGACTTAATTAGAGCCTATTTTTTTGATGTTTATGAAGTGTTGTTTATGAATTCAACTCGAGGGGATGAATAAAAAGTGTGAACTAATTGTAGGTATTCGATATATGATATAAATAAAAATATTTTATATAATAATGCGATAACGTCCATAAATTACATTATTTTATCATAAATTTTAATTGTCATTATTTTTTCTTGTTAACTTGACATCCTTAAGTTATTGCTTGTTATCTCGTTAAATACTAATGTAATAAAAGGGAGTTTTTCTGAAAACCAAGAGATCTGAATATAAATTTTTAACAGTTATTACTCAAGGAGTATTCGTAAATAGGTTATCGTCGCTTCGTACAAAAATCAAAACTCAATTTTAAGACCATTTAGTTTTCTTTTCATCTTAAAGGTCTTTATTAAACGTTAAACTATATGTTATTTATGTGGATTCTGTTTCTATTTATTAAATACATTTACTATAACAAGAATAATCTAGTTATCTTACTCACCTTTTTAAAACCTTAAATTTTATTTAATTTGACTTGTTTTGTAGGAATTTTAGTCTTTACTTGTTTAAAGAATCCAAGAAATGTTCCAATACGTACCTGAAACAAGAGGCCAATATATTAGTATATTGCAATAAGATATCATTATATAAATGACAATATAAGTAAAAAGGTCTTGTATGGCTTTTTATACACTGAGCCGACTTGTGGGACCTTAGACAACGTCACTTTCGAAGATTGCTAACGCTTAAAATATATATGGGGAATGACGTTTCAAATCGAAAAATGTGATCGGGTTGACGCGTGTTCCCTACAATAAGAACGCGAAGTGATGATGCGGAGGTAGTATGAAATAAAAGATATTGAGAATCGCTAATGTCGGTAGATTGGCCGAGGAGGAACAGAGGACGATTCGTATGTATTGTTTTCAGTGAGTACAGGTGTTGTAGATATGTTGGTAAGTGATTTGGGAGTCATTAATAATAAGTGCATAGTGTCGCAGCATCTCATGATAAATAAAGAAGTGGGAACGTTTCATCAAGGCTGGCTCTGCAAAGGGGGCCTTGGTGAATCATTAGTACGAGGTATTAGTTCTGGGTCGGATTTGTCAGAGAGCCAGATGTGTGAGATCAGGGGTGACTATGAGGGGAGGTTGGAGGTTACTTGGGGGAGAGTTACTTTATGGATTACTGTGGATCACTATAAAGATATGTGTTGGGCCACAATATAGCCACTGAAAGAATACATTGCCATGTGCGCTACAATATAGGCACATAGACACACCTTGCATTGAGTTGTTAACGGTGATAATGTCGCTACCCTATTTAGGGTCGGACATCAGCGACGCATTATGACGTCGCTGGTCGGCACAGACCTCTCACTGGCAAGTATTATAGGAACAATACTTATTAGTGAGCAGGCCTAAAAAGTGGTTGCCTCCGTTTGCTGTCATCTCGCTTAAGGAAGCACCACAAAGGGAGAGGGTGAATGCTGCTGAAACACTGCAGCCCCGACGAAGGGGTGCAGGAAACAGGAAGCGGAGGCTCATACACCTCCTCCCCCTGTAGAATATCTATGAGCTGCAACTGAGGGGCCAGAGAGGAATGCCTCAACGAACTGGCTATTTAATGGGTATTGCGAGTTTGTACTCTCGAGGAGTCCCACACTCCCGACCCCATTAGTCGGGATGTGTAAAGGCATTTCCCAGCTTTAAAAAACCCTGTTTAGGGTCACGCTGCATCATCCATGTGCGTAACTGCGGTGACAACATGAATAAAGTAAATAAACTATATTAGTCTAGCTCAGTTACGAATATGGTTAACCGTGACGTCTTCTCTGAGACCGCTTTAACATAGTAAACCTTGGGAATTAATTATATTTAAAGTTTTAGCCAAATATGAGTACAATGACATAACATGACATCATGATGACTTGGCGACACGGGTAATGGTCTAGATATGAAATCAATAAAACAGTCAGCATTGTCAATTTAAATATGCGAAATTTAACCTGTTATATTTTCATTAATATATGTCGCTTTCTACTTTCGTTCGCCTCACTCGTTCACATTTTTGTAACGCTTTCATTACGCATTCATCAGCTTACTCCTCAAGCCGAGCATAAAGAAGTTTGAATTTCAATGTAATTTTAAACTGTTTCAAGGCGTAAATACAAGTGGGAAAACTGCCACATGTGGGTATTATTCAAATTGTGTTATTACAAAAATAAGGTCAAGCGATAACATTTTGGTTTATCATCAAAGTGTCGTCACCGCACATTTAGTCTGTCTGTCGGTCGTAAAGTGGGTTATGACCAAGGTTAGTTAATCCAATAACATATGTATTAATTCATAATTGTATTTTGTTATTTTAAACCAGTTAAAAGCATATCTAATTCGTTAACCTCTATGTATAAAAGGGTAACCTGCATTTTTAACTTCTTGTAATTTTGTTCATTATTGTTGAAGTGAATCGTCTTTAGGCGCATGAAAGTAAAATTTTTACTCATGAAACGCGTGATTAGCGTCACGCAGATGAGCAGCGTTTTTATATTAATTCTTTTAGTAGGTAGTTTTAATATTTACACATAACATGGGACATTTTAATTTGCCACTCGTCATTTAATATACTATTTTTCATAAAATATAAAATAAAAATATTTCATAAATTCTTTGTTTTTATTTTTAATTCAAAAACAAGACTTAATTAATAATCTGTTATATTGACAAAAAACACGTGGCATTTTCATTTACAATTCGTCATTTGAAAATTAATATTCAATTAAATTCATTAAACTCCTAACATGGCTTCCTTTATTACTCACTCTAAGACACGGATAGCTGAAGTTTTAGATTTTTATATAAATATAAATAAGATATTAGTTTGCCAAAGAAGTTTCACTTCTGACATGTGTACTTTCTACGCCCGCACTTATAACTTTTTTTTAAATCTTATAGCTATTAAAACACTGTCTTGCAAGATTTGGGTTTTATACTTGACTCTTTATGCCTAGGGGCCTTGTACCTATACACCTTTTACGAAGTATATTATAATGTGTAAAACACTTAAAACAAAAACAATGAAAGTTTTTTATATATTTATCTGTGCGTTTACGGTAATTTCTGAAACGGATGCATTTATTTTGACTAAAGTTTTAATGGCAGTTAATGTTAATATAACGGTAAACAACAGCGTGGCAATGGATAATTCCGCAATTGTTATATCAGACTAAGCCACAGCAATGTACGTGTAAAAAGTGTGCCTTTGCCTCTTCTTTTATGAATCGTATTCCTGTAAGTATGGCTTCTCTAACTTATTTTTAGATTAAAAGTCTATTCTATATTATATGTACCATGAAATGCACTAAAGATTTATTATCTTTTCACTAATAACTACGTCTAATTTTATAACAAATGCAATTGCAATTTTTATCTTACCACGATATTATAAATCGCGAATATATCGTAAATATGATGTAGTGTTAAATATATTTGAATTTAACCATGATACCAAATCAAATGAAATCAAAATATCTTTATTCAAGTAGGCATATTTCAGCACTTTTGAATCGTCAAATATTTTTTTTTCTTTTCTTTTCCACACTCTAATTCTAATGTACGTCTGATGATGATACTCCAGAACGACTTAAAATCTAAAGTTACGAGGGTTCCTTCGCGCCCCGATCCGAGAAGAGCCCACAACAAACTCAGTCGGGTATTTTTTTTTTTTTTTGTTATCATCATCATTACAATATCATGTTAGTTTAATATATTTCAATTCAAATTAGAGCAGTTCGTTCACTCCCACGCGTTTCTATCGTCTAAGTACTCTTGCAACTTATAATACGATTTTTCTATCAACTTTCTTTTAACAAAGACTTTGAATTTATTAATTGACATTTCTAAAACGTCTTGTGGGAGTTTATTATAGAAACGTATACAGTTACCCTTAAATGAGTTGTTAATTTTATGCAGCCTACTAGAATTTACAACAAGTTTGTTTTTGTTTCGTAAGTTATATGATATACATTCACTCTTTTTATTAAAAGAGTCAATGTTTTTGTGTACGTACAACGAGTTTTCTAATATGTATACGCAGTGAACTGTCATTATGTTAACTGCCTTGAATTTGTTTCTTAGCGACTCTATACACTTATAATTACGTATAGAAATTCATTATTACAATTGCATTATACTCTATTATAATTTAGTGTAACATCAAGGTGAGTTAACGACTCTGTTAATTATCACAATGTGATGAGAACGCTAACCTTGTATTGTTCCGATATCAGCAACACTCTCCGAGTAATGAATTATGTAACAGCTTTTGTAATTCCCTATAACACATATTACACTATATACGGGTATGTATATAATATATGTTAGCTTCGTAATGAAGTTTCAATTGAGTTATAATAAACTAGTACCGGGTGTCGGCAAAAGTCCCGCTACCATTTTGATTGCCTATAACTTTGATCAAAGAAAAGATATGAAGGGTTTGGTTTTCATAAAAAGTTCAGTTGGTCTTTACATTTTCTTTCGTTATGATTGGAAAATTATATCGGCTAAATGGTGACTGCAAAGCGCAATGCAACTTTCGGCTCTTTTTAAGGAATTTTTCATGACCTACATCAGGCTGTAGTTCTTCAATTTTGTGACGAATAATGTCTTTAAGATGTTGAATTGATTGGGATTTATTTACATAAATTTTTGATTATAAAAACATAAGAAAAAGTCTAGTGCTTTTAAATCCTGAGATCTGTCTTCGTGCAAAAATGTCATTCAGTAATTGAATTGTGGAACGGGCTGTGTTTGCTGTGGACCCATTTTGCAGAAACCACATGTCCTCTAGTCCTTGCTTTTCCATTTCAGGAACAAAAAAATACTAATTATGCCTTGGTACCGTTCGGCAGTAACAGTTACTTCAACACTTTGGTCATTATCAAAAAGTAAGGACGAATAATGTTTCCAATATGAATACCATTCCATAAAGTTGTTTTAAGTGGATGCAGTGATGTTTCATTAAATGTAAAGACCAAATTATCTTTTTTATTAAAAGCAAACCTACTTTTCTTTTCTTTGAACAAAGTTGCAGGCAATCAAATAACCCCACTCTCTTTAAGCCTATGTTTCGACCGGCTCACTGGCACAATGTTATGAATACTTCATATAGGCCCGGGTTATATTCCCGGCAAGATTAATGAAGGCATTTTCAATGTATCTGAGTCTGGACTGGTGAGATGCTTCTAACCCTAAGAGCAAATACCACTAAGTAAAAAAGTTTATATTCTGGCATGATACTGTAACAAAACCAGAGGAGCTAAATGATCTCTTAACAAGATATCACACTTCCATCTTTGACGGTCTTATCACTTAGCATCAAGTAAGATTACAGTCAAACGGTATGCTATCAGCAATTTTAAAAAAACTTTTCTTTGTATAGGCATGATGGCCCTATTAAGACACTTTAGTATTCTTGCAGGCTATCATCTTCGAAACAACCCAATGTAAATGAAAATGCTTTATAATATTTTTTAATAAAGGTATATTAATAATTAAATTTAATTGAAGAGCTATTAATATTTTTTTAATCAAGGGACATCACACTTCAAAATTTCCTGGTGGCCACCACCTTATTGACAAGAGTGTCACGATAAAGAAGAAGAAGAGAGTAAGATCCAACGGTTATTCTTCCAAATTTCATATTCACTTCTTACAAGAGAACCATACCAGTTTATCATAATGTCTAATGTCATTTATTAGTGATAATTTTGGAAACCTATTTTCAAAATCTAAGATATGATTTTCACTATGTACTTTAAATGCACATAGAACTCATAGCCACTTAAGCTACGATTGAAAAACCTTGATTTTATGAATTTTTCTATGTTCGATGGTCCTCAAATTTGTATTGAAGCAAAAAGAAAAAAGAGTCTATAAAATAATAATAATTTAAAGTTTAATTACTCGTCTTTCTAAAAGTGTGATTGTAGAGCATGTTTGTGATTTGGAATTAACTATTTGTTATTAAATACACGTGTATGGACAAGGAAAACTTATATCATGCGATCAATTAAAAAAATTGCTTCTATGGGTCTGTCTGTATGTTTGCTAATCTGCTACCTTATAATTTCATATCAAAAATAAATCCTACGTCTTAGGTACCGTAAGGTTCTTTATAACCATAGGTATTGGGAAATCTTGAGACCACTGAATGAATGAAGCCTTTTTAATGTTATGTTGGTTTAAAATCTGAAATCAGTTGTAGTAGACGTACAGACAGGAAAGCGGTCGACATAAAGCCATTAGTGATAATACCGTCACCGCCGCCCGCAGCGCTCACACCTGGTTAAGGCCAGGGGCTATAACTATTTAATAATTTTATTATATTGAAAGCGTCATTTATACCTTAACAATGGAAGAATCCAATTGCAATGAATCACTAGCTGAAGCTCGTAATTGTGTTAAACTAGCCGAGGAACTTCGTCGTTAGCAGCAAAGTGGAAAGACACCAGACCTTGTGAGAGGTCACCCACTTGAAGATGGAACGATAAAATTTAATCTGCACTAAGTGTTTCATTAAATGAAAACAGCAGGATGACTTTGAGCACTCAGCGTCACCTCTCACCTCCTGGTTGAGATGCTGGGGGGGGGGTGGTCCTTCTGTGAGACGGTTATCTCACTGAAAGAGGCTCACGAGCCAGAGAAGGAAGACAAACAATGTCGTTCCGTCGTAATGTGTATAACATCAATCATGTTTATTCTGTCAAGGGCGTAACAGATAAAAAGCCCAGGACCTAACAGGTCCTGAAAATATCAGTTTGAAACAGCAGCACTACGATGCTGCGTCTCGTTGACTAAGGGTGTCGGAAGTTTAGGGCATAGGGTTCAAAAAGGGCTGGTAAAATGTTGAAGCCCCTTTAAGCAGCAGTCCATCGGAAATACAATTGGTTCAGTCAACGTTTATGAGTGATGGGATTAACTTAAAGATAAGGTAAAATTATTGCTCGTAACTTTCCAAATTTATGAAATACTAGTATTATGTTTTGTCTGTCATAGGATCGGAGCAGCTTGTAGATTATATTTTAATGTAATGTCTATACTTTAATACTTCAATACTTTAATACTACTTGAAGTAATTTAAGGTATCTAATTATATAGGATATTATATATTTTCGAGTTTATCACGAATAGATACGCAGAAGACTTTGTATTATAGTATGTAAGGACAAGTAATGATGAAGTGAGTGATGAAATAATAAACATCCATAATATTTCCTTGCCTATTTTAAAAGTCGTTATGATTCAGCTTAAAAGCCTTTTAACAATTTATACTGTGTCTTGTTTGTCAGTTAATGTTAAAACTTATGTTAAGTATTTATATTTCATTAATATTTCTTTGTTATAGAGAATAAGTACTTTGTAAAGCTTATTTTTCTTTCATATTCGTCAGAAAAGTCGTATACAAAAGATTTGTTACGAAATAAAACTTATAATTGACTTTTGTACGTTGATACAGTATTTACATACAAAATAAACTGGTATTCTTTATTTATACCAAATACATAATTTATATTATATTGTTTCTTAAAAAATGTTTTGTTAAGTATGAGTAAACCTCGCCTTAAGGAATCACTTACGTCTTACATTGGATTAGCAGATTCCTACGACTTCATTCTTCAAATAAGGTCACCAGGTATTAGTCGAAGGCATTGTATCTTTGGCATTTACTTTTTAATCTCTGTTAATTGGAATTCTCCTCGAAAGGAAAAGAAGAATAACAAAACACTTATCGTAACAAGTTCAAATATATTTTTTTATATATTTGATGGCCTCGCTGATGCAATGGTGCCAGTACTTTCCTAGCAGAGGTCTCGGGTTCGATCCCTGATAGTAGGATAGACGTAATTCCAAGATCAGTATAACGATGATATATAGATACTATAAGAGATAAAATGCCTCTAAGATAAACAGATTAGCGCTCTTGTATCTTAGATTGTATCATCACTTATCATCACCTGTGATCACAGTCAAGCGCTAATCTGCCGCCAATAAGAAAATGTGTAAAATGTTGCTTCTGTATTCAATTGAAATTAAGTCGAAAAGTTATTATAGCTCAAATAATATTGAAAATTATAATATGCCTTATGTAAAAGAATGTTTCTGACATAATACTTAAAATTATGTGGAAGCACATTCAAAATCAATTGCGGTATCTTATTAAAAATGCGTATGCTTTACCCGACAAATTACTTTTGAACCTTCTTCCCACAAATATATATTATACTAGCAATGCTTCGGGTTTTCACCCGTGTAGATACCGATCTCGTGGCAGTGGAAAGTCTACTAAGTCGGACTATAGATTTATATTCGTTAACATAAAAGTTTTATTTCACTTAGTTTTTAATTACTTTCTTTCAGATTATTAGATTCACACATTCATTATCTAATCAAATACAGACTTTACCTTACAACGAATATATATCTAACTAATACATTTTTAATATTGAGTTTTCTATTTAGATTTTCTCAATTTTTGCCCGAAGTTGGGAAGTTGGCGGTGTAATCCACCCCCGTGCCTCGGAGAGCACGTTCAGCCGTCGGTCCTGCGCCTGACCCCTCTCCGGTCGTGTAGGATTCCCGTCACATCGGACTGTGAGAGTGAAGAAATAGAGACTGCACTTGTGTACTATGCTTGCCAATCTGCAGTGGAGCAGCGTGGTGGGTCTATGCTCTAAAAACCCTCTCTCATGCGAGTGAGGAGGCCTGTGCCCAGCAGTGGGACGTTAATGGGCTGCTACTTACATTACATTTTTAAATTCGCAGCATCATTTATGTATTATGTCCGACATTAGCAATTTTACAAATACTCTACAAGCTTGATGAAAATTAAAACAGTATAGGTATATCGGTGGATATCATTGGTATCATGGAATATGGGCTAACCAGTCACAGGCCCAGTTATAAGGGTCGCTACATTTTTCTTTAGATTGACATTTTTTAATTCGTTATATCTTTTGAATAGAATGTCCGATTTTAATAATTTAAAAAGTATTTTACAGGTATTGAAATTGTCTTTAATAAAATATCATTTAATAGGATAATGATTAATATAGAGGTATGAATAACGGTTTGGTTATTGTCGGCACTTTTATTTACTTTATAAATGAAAAAAGTAGTTATAGTAGCATAACTATAGTAGTTAGACATATGGTATCGCGGACGTTTTTATAGATATGAATACGTTCTATATTATTGTAAAACATTATTTTGTTCTATCTGCAATGGTTTTCGCAGCGAACGCGATAACAGATTGTTTGTTTGTTTCACATCTTGGATTACATTAATGAATTTTTCTTAGGGATCACGATTGTTTTTGAGAGTGTAATATACGAGTATGTCGCTCAATAAAAAGCAGGTTTATAATGGTAAAAATTTTTGTCATCGATCAAGTAGTTATGTGTGAAAACGTTACAAACTTACATACATACAAAAACACAAATCTCCTCTTTATAATATTAGTAAATTGTATGTGTACTAGTAACTCAACGAATGCGTTTTCTTTTTACCTCAGCATAAGAAAGCTTGTGTCTCTAGTTTTGTTTTTCTTCAAATAATGTCACTAGCAGTATATTGCTTTATTTTACATATGTAGGGCACAAGGTGTGGTAGGGAAATGCCGACTCGGCCCTATTAAGACCATTAGTGCGTACTAATGTAGTAATACTACACCGTACGCTTGTTAACAACTCCATTGTCTGAAGCTATGCCATTTAAATAGAACCAGATACATGTTCTTCAAAGATAAGTTTGTATTTGTGATTACATTCTTCGCCTACTAAGTGTACATATCTTGATAGTTATCATATCGCTGTTTTAAGAAAGTTTCAAGCACAGAGTTTCAAACAAGTGCGTTCTTTGTTCTCCTCTAGGCTATCTGTGTATCCAATTTCATTGAAATAGGTTCAGTAGTTTTGGCGGGAAATTGCGACGGGCAAACATTACTTTCGCATATATAATACTAGCTGAACCCGCGACTTCGTCTGAGTGAAATGTTTTATTGGTAGCATTTTCATTAATTTAGGCAAATTGTTTTAAAAATAAGAAATATACGTATGACACCCCCGTTAACCCCTTTGCGGGTGGAATTTCGTAAAATCTTTTCTTAGCTGACCTCTATTCGGCAAAAGGAATATTCCCACCAAATTTCAAGTCTCTACGCCTTATGGTTCCAGAAATATCGTGATGAGACAATAGATACCTGGATATCTCTTTCATATATATAGATATAGATAGTAAAGATTGTTATTTAACACCATTGAGTGCAAAACCTTTACAACCTTGAATTTCATATTTATTTAGAAGTTTAAAGTTTCTATCTTTAAAAATGACAATTCTTCTCTTACAATCTTTTAGAAGTGTAACTTCTTTAGGCGCATGAGAGTAATATTTTTACGGATGAAACGCGTTTTAAACATAATTCGTTTGACGGTTAGGTACTTCTAATATTTACAAATAACATGTGACATTTTAATTTGCCACTCGTCAGCTAATAATTTGATATACAATTTTTCATAAATGTTTCTTCCTTTTTAAATTGAAAAAATAACTTAATTAATGATTTAGTTATTTGTATTAATTTTCGAGGCTTTTCATATTTTAATGACAATTACATTCCCAACGTATATTCCTGTTCCCTACCTTTTAGTCTCGGAAATCTGAAGTTTTAAATTTATAAAAATATATACAAGACTTAAAGATTAGTTTGCCAAACAAGTTTCACTTCTGCCATGTATACTTTGTATGCACCCACTTTTAATTTTGTACTCATAAACTGTGTACCAAATTTCATTTAAATCGTTTTGATAGACTTACTTACTTTACTAAATTGTCTGTCAGTATAACTTAGTTCAGCCATTTATTACCAGGGTACATGGGAATTATGCCATGAAAGTCATGATTTCCAACACAAAGAATTAACCCAACTGTTCGCAGGATCAATTTCCGGCAAAGAACATAATTTATGGGCTCTTTACAATATTGTCTTCCTGCCGACGGCAGCGACATTGTACAGCGGCCGACGAGAAATATAATAAACTCAAATTTCTTTGTAAGCTACACCACTTCCTTGAGCAATATACGCTTCTAGTATATACATACTTAGAGAAATATTGAATTTTTTCGTGGAGCCCTTCTGCTAAGTTATTTTTGATGTACGCATCTTTTTTCGCAGAAGATACGTCTGATATTTGATAGTTGGTGTAAAAATTCAATACATATTCTTATCCGTACATTTGTATAGTTATGGAATACAATTTTATATCCAAAAAATAACATTTTTAAAGTAAATACTTCCATTTAACTGCCTCATTGGTCTAGTGGTTAGACTACAGACATGAGGTCCTGAGTTGGAGGCCAATACATAAATCAATATTTAGTTTTCTATTAAGATTTTCTCAATATTTTTCCTAAGTTGGGAAGTGTGATCCACCCCCATGCCTCCGAGGACACGTTAAGTCATCGCCTGCGTCTGATCTCTCTCTGATCGTGTCGGATTCCCGTCACATCGAAGTATGAGAGTGCACTTGAGTACTATGCCTGCCAATCCGCAGTGGATCAGCGTGGTTGGTCTATGCTCCATTTAATATAAAGATTACGCGCAAATGTACATTTTTAAATGGAACTCCTTACGAGAACGAGTAATTCGTAGTATATTGCAAATAAGCAAACGGTAAAAAAAAATGATAACAAAAACATTCTTGAATTTATCAAGTCCAAGATTTTTAAACATTAAAGTTTACTTTAAAAAGTATTTTGTTGACCCGGTAGCAAACACTTCTATAAAAAAATGTAATTTATGTATTATCAAAACACCAGCTATTTAAATATACACAACTTGCACTATATTAACATTTACTTCACTATTTGAATTTATACAATTCAATACTAATTCTCTTTAAAACAACTACACCACGAGGCAAGTCGAAAGACTATATTAAAATTGTTCCATTCGTTAATATTACCTCGTATGGCATAACATTTCGTAATATTGCACAATGTTTTTAGTACTTTTATGTGTTGTCACTATATTACTCAATAACTCCCAACATTTCAGAGCTATCTGTGTTGAAACATTCTAAAGTAGATGATCGGTAAGAGAAAAGTTACCTCTTACGATTTCTACACAACATCGTATCGGATCGCAAATTTTTTAATTGACGGCAAATCTTTGCTGGTGCTAACTAGCCACAAACAAAGCTTTCCACCAAGCCAGACTCACATGCAATTTCCTAATCTTCCCATACAGGTAATTTAACACAGGATTTTGCTAGCGAATTCTGTATTCGCTTATTTATGTAACAAAGTTGCTGTAAAATCTAAGTTGAGCTAACATTATTGCTCCCTGTCGTAGTTTTATACACTAACAAGCTATTTATTACGCAAAAAAATTAACTTAAATAGGTATTACTGTACATTAACAACACTGTTGGGGAGCAATTATCAGTAATTGGCCATTTTGTACTGTAAGTCGCCGCGGGGTGCGTCCAGACTCCAGAATTAAGCGAATGTTCCGCAAAATAATTGCAGTGGGGGCTAACATTTTTTCAGAGCCTTTAAATATATATGGCTTCAAATCATTTATACATATCAGTTTAGGTTATGTAATTTCTCTCTGCTAACTTCAATTTAGGTAAATATTTACTTAATTTTGTAATCTTTTAAATAAATTCTTAACTCGTGAAGTATCAGTCGAAGACGAGATTGTTTCTTTATGAAATAAATTAAATAAAATACAGATCGTAACTGCGAAATGCCTCTAATATATCAATATCCAAGATACGTACAAACTAAGGTAAATGGGATATATCAAATCAAATCAAATCAAATCAAAATATCTTTATTCAAGTAGGCATATTACAGCACTTTTAAATCGTCAAATATTTTTTTTCTTTTCTTTTCCACACTCTAATTCTAATGTACGTCTGCTGATGATACTCCAAAACGACTTAAAATCTAAAGTTATGAGGTTCCTTCGCGCCCCGATCCGAGAAGAGCCCACAACAAACTTAGTGGGGTGTTTTGTTTTTTTTTTTGGCATCATCATCATTACAATAGCATATTATTTTAATATATTTCAATTCAAATTAGAGCAGTTCGTTCACTCCCACGCTTTTCTATCGTCTAAGTACTCTTGCAACTTATAATACGATTTTTCTATCAACTTTCTTTTAACAAAGACTTTGAATTTATTAATTGACATCTTTAGAACGTCTTGTGGGAGTTTATTATAGAAACGTATACAGTTACCCTTAAATGAGTTGTTAATCTTATGCAGCCTACTAGAATTTATAACAAGTTTGTTTTGGTTTCGTAAGTTATATGATGTACATTCACTCTTTTTATTAAAAGAGTCAATGTTTTTATGTACGTACAACAAGTTTTCTAATATATATACGCAGTGAACTGTCATTATGTTAACTGCCTTGAATTTGTTTCTTAGCGACTCTCTTGGACCCATATTGTAAATCGCACGAACGGCCCTTTTCTGCAGCACAAATATTGCATCTATATCAGCAGCATTACCCCAAAGTAGAATACCGTATGACATAATGCTGTGAAAATAGCTGAAATATACCAGTCTGGCAGTATCAACATCTGTCAGAAGACGAATTTTTTTAACAGCATAAGCCGCGGAGCTGAGCCTATTCGATAGACCACTTATATGGGACCCCCACTGTAATTTATTATCTAATGTTATACCTAAGAAAGCGGTACTATCTACAAGGTCTAATTCTAGTTATAATTTTTGAAGGAGCGCTAATGTATAATAAATTATCTAAACGTTTAAAAAACACAAATAATCTTAGACTATATTAGAAAAATTAAAATGATTTTAATTGAAAATGTGTAAACACGGCCCTGTCCACAGACCGACACTTTTAAAATGTTACCCTCATCCTGACTTCTGCGTCCAATTAATGTTAAGTCTACCTATATGGTTTATATTGTATAAAATATTCTCATTATGTGAAATCATTGTAATTTCCTTTGAAAGAGGAAAGGTCTTTTAACCTCAAAAAGATGATAGACAAATCAGGTTCTTCTGAAGCGAGTTGA
The DNA here is from genome assembly GCA_015832385.1 of Elymnias hypermnestra. Lineage (NCBI taxonomy): Eukaryota > Metazoa > Arthropoda > Insecta > Lepidoptera > Nymphalidae > Elymnias > Elymnias hypermnestra. Next base: position 19,355,562 of record JACTOM010000929.1, read on the forward strand.
GAATGACAGTGTTAGAACCAACAATATTGCCAACACTTTCAGGTAATATTTTTCAAGTTTTTTCTATAAACCTAAACTTCTTTTTAGGTTGCTTTACTCACTCTATGAAATGCCGCAATATGTTGAAACATTTAATTTTATGGGAGCTTAATATTTCCCTGGTGAACCTAGTCCCAATGCGATCAGCAAAGTGTTGTACCAAAGTTATTCTGCATTTTCCTTTTTTATTCGATAAAGTGGGATATCATTTATTGATCATTCTTATGTCTTGGTTAATTGATTCATAAAGAATATAACGAGACTCGAGCTTCCACAAGCCATAAAATAAGCCGAGGATAGAGAGAAATGGAAGCAGCTACTCTTTGCAGCCATTTTGAAATATCAGAAAGGTTAAGAGCTTTAGCAATGAAGCGGAAGCGATGATGATATTTTTAAAAACTTTAATTATTACTGTTCGCTACATAGTTTAACATTCAGAACAATGTGTCATTGTTAACATATGTATAAGAAAAAGTAAGTAGTAGCCCATTAATACTGCTATATCTCTAATACGTTTCAGCTGCAGTAAATACACAGTGGCTTGTAGACAAGATGACATTCTAAGTACAATAACGCCAGTAGAATGACGTATCATATCGATATGTCATGTGATCACTTGAAGAAATTGTATGGTTCTAGGTGTTGTGTCGTCACTCATAGGAGAGAGTGCATTTAGAGCAATGATCCACCACGCCGCTCCACTGCTGGCTGGCAGGCATAGTGCACAAGTGCATGCGTTAACACGCTCTGTATTCTATCATTCTCAAAATCTAATACCATTGTAACACAACATAACCGGAGAGGGATCAGGCGCAAGAAAGATAGCTTAACGTTCTCTCCGATACACGAGAGTTCCAAGGGCCAACTTCTCAACTTCGGGCAAATACTGAGAATTTCCAAACAGAAAACTCTATATCGATTTTTCTATTCACACGTTCCGGGCCTCAAACCCAGGACCTCATATTTGCAGCTGAACAAGCTAAAGGGCTGTCGCCCACAGAGCATTGATCGAAAATGGAGGACAGATTTTGGGTCATTAACTGCGGGTATAATCACGGTGGAAGCGATCCGATCTCACCTGGACTATTGGCTCACCAGCGGGCATGGATCTCTTTTCTACCGTCTGGTGCAGGTGCTTGCCGGCCATGGTTGCTTCGGCAAGTACTTGCACCAGGTCGTTGGCCGAGAGGAAACGCCCGCCTGTCAAAAGTGTGGTGCTCCTGCCGATACCGTGCACCATACCCTGGCGGAGTATCCAGCGGCATATCTTGTTGTCGCTGGTTAGAGATCTTTCATTGGAGAGCATAAATGGGGTAAAGCTCACCAGTGAAATTGGGTGGAGGGCGGTTGCCTTCTTTTCTCTCTTGGTGTCAGAAGTCGCACGTATGCACTTCTTGCTTCACCCTAATGAGTGGTAGGTCCTCATAGTGGGTGTTAGTGATCTCACTAATGGATGAGGAGGGATCCGCTGCGTTTTAGTAAGTATTCTGTTATCTGTGAGTCCCACACTTCCGATTGGAAAAAGTTTAATCGGGGTGCGTAAAGGCATTTCGCAGCGCAAAAAAAAGGCGAACAAGCTGACCACTATATCGATGAGGCATACAGACTAACATATGTAAGCTCACATATTTCTTTGTAGTAAATGATATCCATCCGTTTTTAAATTTAACAGCTCGTTCGCTCGTTTAAAACCTTTAACAAAGTACCAGTTGCAGTGGCTGATAAATAATTCTGTTTAATCTGTGTACGTTACACAGACACCAGGGCAGTTTCCCGCGATTTATTCCCCGAATCCCCAAACCTATGCTCCGGGAGTTTAATTGCATTCCTTCACCTTTTTTTCGTTAATACAACGCTATGTAGGCACAGAGTGAACTAATTACGCGAATCTGGGCGCGTTTGCTTTGAATTTATGAGACAGAATTGTTATTAAAGCTAAAGTAGACGTAATGGGTCGCTTCGTAAGAATTTTTGGAGCAAATCCCGTCTATTGGGAGTAAGCTGGCTATTATTGGAATTTATCAGATTACGCATTTTGAGATAAGCACGATGCCGGATTCAATAGCTTTGAGGAAATTTGACGTCGGATATATTAGGTCCAGGATTAGTATTCTGATACTATGCATTGGAATATCTGATAAGATTCCTATTCTACATTATTTTACGAGTCTTACGAAGAGGTGCCATGGTCTCTACGGGTTCTATGGTGTAGCAGAAAGATAGCTCACGAGATAGTATGCTTGTATTCGTATATAATATTATGCAAGCGAAGTCGTTGGCATCAGAGAGTGGCATAGAAACAAGACAGCCCAAACAACCAATTCTTATTAAAAAAACACGTGAGTCCTCTACGCGGGTCTGATTTTTAAGTCCAGTAATGATAAAACTATGTTCAACTTACGTTAACTTCATACTCAACTTCACCCACAATTTCTTATGATTGAGCATTTTTACACGATAGGTTGTTTGTAAAATGTGCAAGTGATTTTGCTTATTAATAATTATATTTTAAGAATGTATATTGTATTATATACCATACATTCCATGACTTAGTTAGTATATAGAAAGTAACTCTGATTGACTGTCACACTTTCACGGCGAAACTACTAAACCTATTTAAATGAAATTTGGTACACAGATAGTCTAGAGCCTGAGATAGAATATAGGCAAATTTTTAACGTCGACAATGTAGACGCTCACTGAAAATGTGTTTCGCCATTTTCTCACGGGATCTTAATATAAGCGAAACTTACTAAGAGATTTACTTTACCATTACACACTTTGATTTAACATTTGTCATACATGTTCCATTCGCGAAGTAAACTTGCACTAATAACGGAATAATGGAATGAACTACGCAGGTAACACCACGGAGGACAACTAGTATATAATATTTGGTTAACCCAAGATTCTAAATTATAAGACCAATAATTTATACGTAAACTTTTCAAATGAAGGAAGATTTTTATTTTATTACCCCAATAATAAAATTGGTACATACCGATATAAAACACAAATCAAAGTTGAAACAATCACAATTTGGGTTTGTTCAGCATTTCGCGCACATCCGCGTCAAACCAGCTTTACGATAGTACATACGATTCGTTTTACGACGAAATATATCATTGGAATGAAATTCCAGCGAGTTTCATACGTCGGCCATTATAGCTCTTCCTGTGATACAATGAGAAAAACATGCTTATTTTATTGATGACTTACGGTAAGTGATAATACAATATCGAGATACGTAATACTCTTATTTGTAGCAAGCCTTTGCTCTTATCATAGTGTTTAAGGTAATTTAACAAGATAAGTAATACTATTTTCCAATTCGTCATAATTTTATCTCATACTTTATTATATTTCACTCGTTTGCCCTACCATCAATTATACTCTCCACTCAATTTTTGGTGTATGATATTAGGTACTAAAAACCAGATTAATATCGTTCTTCGCAGTAATCCTATTATTAACGTCGCTGACAGCTTGACATCTCAGAGTTATTTTTGATAGTACTTTATGCTTTTAAGAGTACATACAGCAAAAAATCTCATATAGCTATTCCTTACTGAAGGTGACTATAGATCATCAAGAATATTAAACTTGATCCTTCTTGGTAAAATGTTTAGCATGTTTAGTAAAATTTAGAGGCAGTTTCCGTTTTGCAGCATCTAAATGCTGGAACGACATTCCACCTCCTATTACAGCGACTAAATCGACAATATCATTTAGAACTTGATGTAGACAATGGCTTCTAAATATTAAAAAAATGGAAAGCAACTGGAAAAAAGTTTAAAGACGCACCCTGCCAGGATGAGGCGTTATCTTGGGTTTTGTCTGCCTATAACGTGGGTAGTCGGGCGAGGAGATCAACGACAGATATTTCAATAAAATATTCCACGATACAATTAGTTCCTTTTTTATTAATTTCACTATAATAAATCAACACTTATAATTTTAGATAATTAACAAAGTATAACTAGATTTAAAACATTCCACCAGAAAACGTGGGCACGTGCGCACTCTATGAAATCTGAACCAGTAATGGCCGACACCCCAGCGCTAGGTGTTATGTCAGCTGTCAATGTCAAAAATGTCAAGTCCGATTCGAATGTAAACCGATTAATAATCTTCTTCTTCTTCTCGGTCGTATTCTTCAAGTTTGAAGGTCATGTCCGTATTTTGGGTGCCTGTTGGTGCCTCGGCTTTCCTTATGGCCGCAGCAAATGGAAGACCTGTAAATGCCTTTACTTGGCCGGACCAGCGGCTAGGTGATCGGCCGCGTGGTCTTTTGCCCTCTACCTTACCAGTAACTATTAATTTGTCTAAATTATTGGGCTGGTGTCGGGCAATGTGACAATCTATTAATAGTTAATTTGTTTATATTAATATAGTATATTATATGTATGTATTTATTGTTTGTCTCTGCATGTTTCGCAAATATGCATAAAGTAACTTATCTTTAGCTTCTTTATTATAGATATTTTATTTCTTTTTACTGCGTTGGCAGCAGTAGTTCGAGGCGTAGTCTGAAAAACAGCTTATAGTTGAGTCCATGACCTTTGTACTAACATGCGATAAATGTTTTATATTTCTTATTATGTTAAGTTAATTTTAATTAATACTTTAAGGTGTTAATGTTTGCATGTTTGGTTAATAAAGATCTTTTATTATTATATATTATTATTAATTTTTGCAATAAATTTATACACTCAGAAATAGTAGAGAGCTAGCTAGATATTGTTACAATTATGAAATAGATATTGTTACAAATATTAAAAATGACAATATCTGCCATTTTTAATATATGGAATTTGGTGTATAGATTTCTGGAATCAAATTATATTGAAGTTATAATTGAATCAGTACAAAATTCTTAGCTTCTCACGTCAACACCGACTTAGCTTAGCGATATACTCGTATTTTAAAAGAGTTAGTTTACACTTCACGTCTGGTGTTTCTCGAAGAAAATTCAAATTCTGTATAAACTAAGTTTTAATAGTCCAAATAAAATTAGTAAACACAATGCATATAAAAATACAATAATGTACTTAGTAGCTAAATATGTTCGTACCGTAGTTTATTATACGGAAGACCTATTTCCATGTTTTTTATAAATAATATTAGGATATTTAGGAGATCGATGGGAAAATAAAGGACAACTACATTGCTTTACAAGTTCTACAGATGACATGTGTAAATAGGGCAAAGAACCGATGGATCTTGGAGTCTGAGAGTTCAGAAAGTAGTGATATCCACTGTGTTAGCCTTATTAGGTGGATAGAAAACATCTATGATAACGACGAAGTAGTAATAAGTAAAGATGTAAGTGACGTTGAATTAATTTATGAAGTCAAACTTCTTTAGGCGCATGAGGGTAAAATTTTTACGGATGAAACGCGTGATTAACGTCACGGAGATGAGCACCGTTTTTTATACAAATTCGTTTGAAGGTTAGGTAGTTATATACAAATATCACGTGGCATTTTAATTTGCCACTCATCATTTTATAATTTAATATACTGGTTTTCAGAAAATATAAAATTAAAATATTTCATAAATTCTCTTTTCTAAATTTAAAATTCAAAAACAAAATTTAATTAAAAATTTCTATTCTTGACAAAAAAAGACGTGGCATTTTTAATAACAACTCGAGATTTCAATAAATTATTTGTATTCATTTTCGACACTTTTAATGTTTTAATGACAATTAAATTTCTAACCTAATCTTCCTTATTCCTTCCAAGTCTCGGATATATCAAGTTTTAAATCTGTATAAATTTATACAAGACTAAAAAAATAGTTTGCAATAGAAATATTACTTGAAGATTCTCAGAAATTTACATTACATTTCTCTACAGAATAATTTTCTAATAGCCCATTTGTTATCACAATAACATTGCTTTTATCCACTCAGCTAAAAATATCATACTTTCACTGAAGTAAAAATATCTTAAATTTAACTTCGGTTGATCTAAATGAAAAACACAAGGGTTTTCTTTAAGCGTTTGTAAATTGTGAAGCTTAGTGAAATAGGTCTTGTAAAGTTTTCGTGCCTATAGGCCGGTGCTAACGACTTTTTAAGGTAAATATTTTAGATAAGAAAATCTTCTCTTTTTCACACTACCTTCTGTTTTTTTAATAACATAAGCGACTAAAATTTTTCGGGAAAAGGTTTCTTCAAAATTACTTTTAATATTAATATTAAATCTTGCAACTATCCTGTAAATATTTGTCAAAATCAAGTCATTATCTGTTGAGACGTTTTAGTTTTGGAATAGTTTGGTCAGAAAACTTAAAATTGGTCATTTTACGAGCTTTCGTTCGAAATAAGAAAAAATTTTAATATCGTTGTGATTTCAAAGTCATGAAACGAAAAAGAGACAGACATATAATTTCATAAGATATAGGCACAATGGGAGTTACAATTAAATAATTACTAAAGCCTACAATTATCCTCTTGTCTAAATTTTACATTCGTCTCAATATTTAGGAGTGAAAATTTTTGAACGTTTCATTTCACAGAAGATTTTTTCCCTTTTTTGGCAACAACATTTTATCTGCACATATAGCTACATACCTCCCTATACGCAGATCCAGGCTCGTGGCTTTAAATAGATTATCTATATACTGTGTACCACCAATATATCCCGTAACCTCAAGACGTGCTCATTATTTTCCAGCTTTTACCCGAAAAGCAATATTGTATCTAATTGATTTAACAGGACTCCAATTTCGTCTTTTTAATTGAAACGCCTACCTTTGTTTTCTTGTTGTCTGTTTTTCGTTGCTATAATTGAAAGTCATTATTAACTTTATCCAATTAAAACGATTAATGAAAAAGGGGATTAATTGTTGGGATTTTATTAAAACCTCTTGGATTTTTAGAAAGCAGTTACAATTAAGCAATAGTATACAGATGCGGCAAGTAATGTTTTGCAATTTTTTAATAGATAGAATATGGAATTATAACGAATTTATATATTTTAATTTGTTAATCTCGTAATGGGAGATGCTGTGCTTGCAAAATATGCAAAAATCACAAATATCGCGCACTTTGAATTAAGGAAAAGGTAAACGCAATGAAGATATGAAAGTAGTAACAACTATAAATACGTATACAGACATATTTACATTAATAGAAACTCCGACGAAATACACAGAGCTGACAGTAATTATACGATGAAATACCGAGATACGGTTAATTATAGAACGTGTAAAATTATAGTAATAATATTATTAGCTGTATGTAAATATTTGTACGATTAAATCTGTAAGTTGACTTTTACTGCTTTCAGGAAAGAGAAATTACGAAGAAATCTATGTATCTCGGAAGCAAGTGTGTTATTAAATATTAATTTGCTTGGTATATTTTACGTAAATTGGATGCTTAAGATATTTTATTTTATGCAGATATTCATATATTCAGCGAACTTGTTATGGCTATTTAGTGGTTTGGCTATTTGACGGATGACATCGATTATTATAAAGTGACAGTATTATATAAACAGCCGACCGGCAAACTTCGTACCGCCTCAGAATAATAAATAAATAAGCTAAATGATACTTGCAGAATGTTTCAACTTTAGTAAAAAATTTAGTCAAAACTTACCCGAAACAAAAAGAATTCGTAATCAAAAAATCGCGATCTTTACACCTAGATTCCGGCCAAAGTCTCTAAATTTTATATTTGCGAACAGAAATTGTTGGTTGTCAATGTCAAAAAGAAATGAAAAACAAAGAAAAGTATTCTTTTAAACATAATTTGATGTTTAAACGATGGCACGAACATCAAACATTTGAATGATAGGAATGGTTTCTAAGGGAAAGCGAAATATTGTTTTTATTATATTCAAGCATATTTTTTTCACCTTTTAAACCTTCCCTGGACTTCCACAGATAAATAAAAAGCAAAATTAGCCAAAATAGTTCAGCCATTCTCGAGTTTTAGCCTAGCCTAGGGTACAGCGATTAATTTTTAAATATAAGATTTTAATGTTGTCGAAATAAAAGAATATATCACTTTGTGTTCAACGAGCAAAAATGTAACGAATACACGACCCATCAAAAAATTGATTCTCTGCGATAAATAATGAAAATGACATTGATGTTATGTCAATATTTCATTGTCTCTGCATTAGCATACAATACTGCAATTATTCGCAGCACATATGGCGCAATAAGTGGGTAGTGCCTTGTAATAATTTATATTGCAATCTGCACACTACTATTTCGGGATAATTACGTAATTATGTACGTTTGAATTAAGGTGCATTCTTGATAGAATTAAAATGACTGATAATGTAGAACATTGACATACTCATATACTTAATATGATATTTTAGTCTGTCTATTACCCTAATAGTTTCGATCCATTTCTCTCTTGGGAAAATAGTGCAGTGTTTCGCCTGCGTACCAGACATTTTAGGCCTTATTTATACTCCAAGGTCGCTGTAGCCTGTTCCACCTGGTTTCCGAGGTGGGTGTAAAGGTATCCTGCCATTGATTGATCACCTGACCCTCGTTGTTTAGCAGGAGGCACCGCGTGCATATCAGGTTGACACTTGGGATCGTATAAATGTTGTTGTCGTTCTCCCCCTTATTACCCTTTTTATGTATGGAGTAGAAACTTGGACCATAAAGGCAAGAGAGAAGGTAAAGAAGGCGTTTGAAATGTGGTGTGGGAGGCGAATGCTAAGAATTCTTTTGACAGCTAAACGCACAAGCACATATAATTTGCCGCAGCTAAGTTAGGTTCTCATTCTTATATTATCAGCGAATTTTGGCTTTTTTCGGACACATCATGAGTCGAGAGGACTGCAGCTTGAAAAATTAATAATAACGGGCAACACAGACGTGAGAAAGATCTCGAGATTGTTCACGAATACGATGCGTGGACCAGTTCATCAAGGAGGAATGTCCAAGCGCTCCTCTGATGTTCCACTAATGAATGAAGAAGGTTCCGCGGGGTTTTAGTGGGTATTGCGAGTTCTCCTCCTCGCCGAGCCTCACTGTCACTTTAAGATGAATCTCATTACTCAGATTGTAGTTGAATTACAGATAAGGATGTACTGCATTAATCAGCAACTTAACCTTAATATTTTGTCTTATACAATGTATTCAGAGGTCAATTTATATCCTATCTGATCTGAGCTATTCAGAGTGTCGCAAAAACAGCTGCAGAAAATGAAGGTATGTAAAGACTAACTGTCACTCTCAAGATTGTTCACGAACACGATGGTGATGGTGAAAAAAATAAGTGGACCAGCCGTGCGAGACCAAGCAAACGACATTCTATACGTTAGAGAAGATGGCCACCAACAGAAGCAGGTGGAAAGCATGGATCCTGTTCGCGATTAGGATCTTACTGGGACTACAATCTTAAAGCGTTAAGGAGCGTTTAAAGAGAGATAGAGAGAGTGAGAGTTAGTCCTTACGTACACAATTCCTTAAATTTTCTACACATGTTTTTGCAACACTTGGAATAGCTCAGATCCGATAGGATATACTTTGACCTCTGAATACATTTTATAAGACAAAAAAATAAGGTTAAGTTGCTGGTTAATGTAGTACATCCTTTTCTCTGATTCAATAACGAACATCTGAGTAATGCGATCCATCTTAAAGTGACAATTACTTAACCAAATGTAGGCAATACGTGAACTTACTTGCCTTCACCTCAGCCTTGTTTCACTTGCATTTCTATTAAGCCTTAGTGGCTTGAGGTCATGGCTGTTTACAGCATACTACTTTTTATTCACCTTGTTTACTATTATTGCTGTTAAAGTTGCAAGTTTAACATGATTGATTATGTTGTAATAGAAAACCTCACTCTTAGTGGGATATTACCTCTCGAAGAAGTTTTGGAAAAAAATAAAGCCTGAGTTTCATTTCATAAAATATCAGCTAGTGAAAAGTAATAGAAAACTGTCACTGAACTATTTATATCCCTTTAATTAGAAATTTTATGTCCTTGATCCCAAGTGAAATGCATATAAACAGTGGTTTTATTATTAGGTCATTTTGATATTATAAAAACAATGTTGTTTATTTGTATAGGTTGTCGTTGTTAAGGAGATGATATTGGTAAAGCATTCCTTTGTATTCAATTAAATTCACCATTTAATATAATGAGTTAAATTAATATTATTTAAATGAAAACTGATGTTGAATATGCTATTGAATTTACTAATGCAATAACCGCAAATATGGCGCTGATAACAATGCTATTGTTTCAGGAATAATCGAATTGGCTTCGCTTGTTATGCCGTACTGGATATTTGCGTCATTTATCCAAAATAACATGTATAAACGAAATCGCGGTGAAATTCCTTTGGATGTGATATACCTTGCTGATGATAGCCGTCTTCGCTTACAAGGATTCTGGCTTAAAAATGAAATTTACAAAATCATAGATTTTATTCATAAATATTTCGATTGTTGGCACGCAATCCATATTTGTTATTTTTTTTCTGGGAAACGCTTTTACGCACCCCTGCCACGAGAGCAGGGAGTGTGAGATTCGATTGCTTGGCCAGAATACCCACTAAAACCCAGCGACACCCTGGACAGAGGTGTCCTTTGCGTATTCAAGTGTCAGCTTCCGGATGCAACTGACAAAAGGGGTTTGAAGTGGCGGCCTTCGAAGGGGTAGGGAATCAGAAGCACTGTTTTTCTGCAATCATGCAACAGGCAACTGCATTCGACCTTATCCTCACTGCCAAGCATTGTACCTTGGCAATGAGAGATCCCCTCCGATTAGCAACACCTGAGGATGACGTTGCGGTTCCCAAGCCGTTCGTAGACCAAACTAAATATAAAGATCCCTTAAGCGTTTTCTTCTTTATTAGAAAAGCACTCTTAATGTGCAGTCAACTTGCATTGTAGACATTTATATACTTTTGTAATATTGATTATATATATCTATTCATTTATCAATCTAGATCACCGTTTTTTGTAAATCATATACATCTTAAAATATGATACTTAAAAATATATCATTAGTACAAAACGTAAAACAGTAATAAATAATTTATCTGTGAAACATTGTCTTACAAATTTAGGATTATACACTTCAATCTCTATAAGTATTGAGTCCTGTACAGGTACTTATGATAAAACCCTATGTTTTTTTTTGTTTTTTAATATTAATCATAGCGCTTTTTGTTAAAGGTAAATATCGTAGGGTAACCTCTATATCCGAGAAGTATTTCGAGCTCCAAGTACTGATATTGGAACAGGGGGATGTGAATAAGTCCTTAGTAATGACGCTGTATAGAAGCCATCAAAAGATATGTGATTTTCTTAAACCGTGTTATCAGATCAGAATAAAGCGTTAAACTGTATGCAATAAAAACAGATACCGCGTGGGGAAAAGCGCATTATGGAAGTAATGGTGAATGCAATAAGATAAGGCTTTGATTGCCTATAAGCTCTAACGATGCTAAATACGAAAATGGATGACCATTCCAAAATAATCCCTGCCGTTTCCTATACATATACAAATGTTATTAATATTATCAATGGAACAGATGTAAAACCACATTTAAAAGAATAGCTATTGAGGTTATTTTTTCGATGGGAAATGCTTTTAGGCACAAACCCCGACCATAGGTCAGGAAGGTTCGACGAGAGAGAAGACCTCGTAATACCCACTAAAACCCAGCGGAACCCTTTTCAACCACGACTGAAGCGCCAGGTGTTCAATAGTTATTGTGTTTCCTGCTGGTTTATTCTCATTAGAATGAAGTTTCCGAACTGATAGTAAATTTGTTACCAGACAAACTGATGATTCAATAGCTTTTTGAGTACAGATATTTTGATTTTGATTGAATTTCCACCGTCAAATTAATCAACTCGGTTTAGTAAAGTTTCCTTTTAATATTCAAGAAATTGTAAATATTTAAAATATCATCGTGGAATTCGGAGAATATTCAGTTTATGTGACTCTTACAGAAGTTATTTTTATATTTAAATACAGAAAACACTGAGAATTATTATATGAGGACAAAGAAAATTTTTTATCCATTGCCATGAAATTCGTAAAAAACTTTATAAGGAACTTGAACTGACAAGTGGCTATTACAACAAATAAACTACTTTATTTTTGGAATTAGTACGAAAAAAGATAATTTAAGTCTATATGTCGGTTTTATTACAAAAAAATGCANTTCAACCAAGACTGAAGCGCCAGGTGTTCAATAGTTATTGAGTTTCCTGCTGGTTTATTCTCAGTAGAATGAATTTTCCGAACTGATGGTAAATTTGTTACCAGACAAACTGATGATTCAATAGCTTTTTGAGCTTGGTTGAATACAGAATATTTTGATTTTGATTCCACCGTCAAATTAATCAACTCCGTTTAGTAAAGTTTCCTTCAAATATTCAAGAAATTGTTAATATTTAAATTATCATCGTGAAATTTGGAGAATATTCAGTTTAAGTAACTCTAAAAGAAGCTTAATTTTTATATTTAAATACAGAAAACACTGAGAATTATTATATGAGGACAAAGAAAATTTTTTATCCATTGCCACGAAATTCGTAAAAAAATTTATAAGGAACTTGAACTGACAAGTGGCTATTACAACAAATAAACTACTTTATTTTTGGAATTAGTACGAAAAAAGATGATTTAAGTCAATTTGTTGGATTTATTACAAAAAAAATGCACTTTAAAAACAATGAAACTCTACGAGACACTTTAAAAATACAAACACGTAAAAGAGTATTAAGGAAATAATAGGAATAGGAAAGTATTTTTTGAAAACGAAGATTATACGAAAATTGCGTGTCATAAAACTTTTTAACCAACAAACAAAAAAGATATTCATGTATAAATATTAAAAACGTGCTTGCATGTTTCAATTGTAAATATACACATTTACCATTTATTTTCCTTGTATTCATATTGATTCTCAGAAAACATTCCTTTAATGTTATAACAAACACTGTTGAGTTTAGGTTTAATGGTTTACCCAAATAATTGTTTACTACATATATTCGTATGTACGCAGAACGTGCTTAGCGAACAAAGGGGTTACAGAGATCTCGTATTATCATAAACAAGGTAAAAAATGTCTACCGTTATCATTTTTTGGGTCGGCTGCTCTTGAGATAATCCTATTTTCTCAGTAACTACATAATTTTTCGCTCGTCGAGTGCAAGTTGAAATGTTGTAATCATTTCATGAAATAGGTACTAGCGAAGGTATACTCTAAAGAACGTCTTGTACCAGACCATATACAGGCCATCTTCAATGGTCACACTGTTATCCATGGACATCTTGAATTGGTTTTATTTGATCTATTCACGTAGATCCCAATATATCTACCAGAAGGCTTTTATTAAAAGTTTCTCTAACAAAAAGTTTTAGCGCACTCATTGATGTAAGCAATGCCTTAACTCGGCCACGGAATAGCTATCCTTTTTAACCGACTTTAAAAAAAGGAGGAGGTTATCAATTCGTCTATATTTTTTTTTAATGTTTGTTACATCATATCTTCTGACTGGTTGGACCGATCTTGATGATTTTTTTTTAAATGAAAGGTGATGCTCGTCATAGGGTCCCATTTTTTTTAAACCAGTTCTGATATGGCATCCATGACAAAACCGGATAAGTCTTAACATTGCATAAGCATGTGCGCGACAAATGGACGAATAACTCAAGATTACGCAAACCGATTTCGATGATTCTTTTTTTATCAGAAAAGATATACTTCAAGGGTTGATTTGTGATAGTTTGGTTAGATTCTGATGATGGAATCTATGACAAAGAGACGGAACTCTTTAAGTCTTAGCAGCAAATTAACGATATTCGTCAGAATCTTCTATAGGCTATCCAGATATTTGAGCCACTTACCGCAACATCGGCATGGTCAACTAATTGTCGTAGTTAAATATAAAGATCAATGGAACTCCTCAGTGGCTTACAGTAAGCGTGCGATTTATGGCAGAATATATAACTGTCTGTAATCAAATGGCAATGACCTTACGTTTATTGCTGCATTGAAATATTTGAAAGGTGAATTATGTATGAAGCGGTGGTCGCAGAGTCTGGAGGAGGGGGAACTTTTACGTGTTAGTGTTGTGCTCGATTACCATATATAGACTGGTAATAGCGGGGTGGTAAAATAACCGATCTGTAACGTAGAAGGTTGCGGGTTCGATCCCGGGTGTGGCGATATTAATGTAAATTTAACTTTGTAAAGTTGTTTCATTTAAACGGTGTTATCTCATATGAGCAACATGTTTTTAGGTGTACACATATTGAGACAAATTTGTTAGTTTACTTCAGATTCACTAAAAATCAAAAAATAAATAAAATTTTTAACAAAAAAAGAACCGCCTAAGTTTGTTTTGAAGGTGGTTCTTTTTTTGTTATTATTTTTTTATGTTATATACTGATATAGATGTTTTAAGTATTTTTTTTTACTTTAGCTAAATATATATGCATTGGTTGAACGTATTCTCATATAAAGTGCATCGAGCATGAGGGAGTTTTTATATCTTATATGAATAGTTTCTTCCAATTCTAGAACTTCTTTTTTAAGTAAACCTAAGAACGCCTTATTCTAAACCTTTTAAAATAAAACTGTTGTTAGTGATAAATTNGAAAAGATATACTTCAAGGGTTGTTTTGTGATAGTTTGGTTAGGTTCTGATGATGGAATCCATGACAAAGTGACGGAACTCTTTAATTCTTAGGAGCAAATCAACGATACTCGGCAGAATCTTCTATAGACAATCCAGATATTTGAGTCACCTACCGTAACATCAGTATGGTCAAGCAATTGTCGTAGTTAAAAATGGAGATCAATGGAACTCCTCAACGGCTTACAGTAATAACGTATAAGGTTGCGGGTTCGATCCCGGGTGTGGCGATATTAATGTAAATTTTACTTTGTAAAGTTGTTTCATTTAAACGGTGTTATCTCATATGAGCAACACGTTTTTAGGTGTACACATACTGAAACAAATTTGTTAGATTACTTCAGATTCACTAAAAATCATAAAATAAATAGAAATTTTAATATGCTCTAAAAAGTAAGAAATAATTGCGTATTCTTTTATAGTGGTCTTCGTATTCTTATATTTGGAGTCGGTGGGGAACGTTAATATTTATATCTTCTTCTAAAAGTGGCCCTTCATATTTCTTAAAGGTTGGCTGCTAACTTTTGGAATTCATTTCTATTCCTAGCGAGACGAATCTGCTGGACACAGTTCCGCAGCCAAGATTTCTTCCTGAGCCCAGTGACAGCAGGCTAGATTTAGAATAGAAGAATCTTAACTCTTAGCTTTATATTTCATTGGCGACAACATAGCATTTTCTTTATTTTATTGAACGACGAACGGGCGATTTTTATACGAGTTTTAATTTTTTGGTCTGTTTTTCATGCTTCATTCACCTATGCTCCGAGGTATTTGTTATCGCACTCGTACCCTTTTATTTTATAATCAGTCTGAAATACTAATATTTTGTTGTAACGTGTCCTATTTTGTGCCAATCAACTGGACGCCCAGAAAACTGTGGACATAAACGACTACCAAAGTACCAACAGTAACCATTTTAACCGAATTTCTTCCGTCAGTTCCACTACGTCAAACCTACAACTGAAATAACTTAACGTTGGGTGATCTAACTATATGTCGTCGTCGTTGTCGTCGCTTCAACCGATGGACGTCCACTGCTGGATATAGGTCTCACGAAATGACGCCCACAAGGCCCGATCTTGCGCCGCTTGGCTACAGCGGCTACCGACGACCCTCCTTATATCGTCGGTCCACCTTGTGGAGGGTCTTCGTACACTGCGTCGTCCGGTGCGAGGTCGCCATTCCAGCACCTTCCGGCTCCAACGTCCATCGGTTCGTCGGACTATATGCCCCGCCCATTGCCACTTCAGGTTCGCGATTTGTAGGGCTATGTCGGTGACTATGGTTCTGCTACGGATCTCCTCATTTCTGATTTGATCGCGTAGAGATACTCCGAGCATAGCCCTCTCCATCACACTATATATACAACTATATGTACGTTTAATTAAATAAAAAATACTTTTACTTTGATTGAAGAGACGTAATTCTAAGTCTGTTTGGATATAACTTTCCGTAACAAATCTACTTAGACATAATGATAATTACTGTCGGATTTCTACTGTAGTTCGCGTTGTAAATGTCTTCTTAATTTTAATAACAACGGCTCTAAGTATTGTAACGTATATGTAACCTTTTTGACATTGTCAATAACTTATCATGGGATGTATACGTATACTGAAGCTGCTCTCATTCTTCAACCCTACCCTTTAATAAAGCCAGAAATCAATGATATGACGGTAAATCGTAAATTTCACTCGGAGATTTAAAGGGACAGGTTCAATTCCATCAAAGCGCCTAAATCCGTTCGTCCAATCAAAGTGAATCGCCTATTTTCCCTTGAAAACAACCTCTATCGCAGAGGAATCTGGGAAAATTTACAATACAACATGAATTTATTATTCGACGCTCTTTTACAAACGTGAAAGTTGAACGTTTCTTTAACATTTCATATCTTTTGGGTTTCCAACAAACAATAAGCGAAAAAAATTCAGATTTCTAGCTAAAAATCGTAACATTTTCCTTATCTACTTTTAAAGTATATAAATTTTCTATTACTTCTTGATACTTGATTCTTGACATTTTCTGTCGTCAAGTAAACATTTACTTATAAACAAAGGTAAATAACATAATCTGGGTTCTATAAATATATCTATGAAGACATTTTACTTCTTAAACAAACGTAACAATATCATGCCATGAAACAAATTAATGCTGGCCAATTTTTCTTATATAATTATACTTAACGGGCAATTGTAAATCTTAAGGGTAATTAAATTTATTAAGAGGCCGCTGGCCGCTAATTGACGACAATAATGAAACAAATTGATTTGAAAAAAGAAATTTGAAACACCAAAAGTATAACGTAATTCAGTATTATTTACTTTTTTTACTATACGAAGTACCTGCCTCGTTGGCGAAATGGTGACAGTAATTCGTTAGCAGTGGGTTCGATTACCTTTCAAGCAAATTTAAGAAATTGTATTTTCTAATTTGTCTTAGTCTGGACTGGTCAGAGGCTTCGGGCGTGGCTAGTTACCACTCTATCAGAAAAATTGGCCCTCCAAGCAGTAATTCACTTTCTGAGACGATGTTATATAGATACCCTAAGAGGTATATCGCCTCTTACCAGATTAACGTGCTTCCGTCTTATACAGTATCATCACTTACCATCAGGTGAGATCACAGTCAAGCGCTAATCTGTCACCAATAAAAAAACAATTAGCCAATCGACTCAATCTCTAATCTAAAAATTAGGCATTTTAAAATGCAAACATGAATAAATGTCTCATCAAGACGTTACAAAGGTGTCATAAAGTAAATGTGTGTTTTATACATATAAATAGGAACTAAATATTATATAATCTGTACACAGTATATAGCATAAACATAGCATTAATCTATACTTTTTTACATTTTTCTCTAAACTAAAAAGTTCTAAAACAATATATAAATAGCCGACAGTGAGCTGTACAACAATTTTAGTTTCGTAACAAACGCTCTCACTCAAATCAACCACGGAAATTATAAATACAAAAATGCCAACGAAAGTGTCATCGTCAGTGATGAATCATTTGGAATTCGGCTGATGATTCGCTGATATAACTATGTTTTGAATTCTTTAAAGAGCTTCGTATCGCTGATAAATACTTCACAGAAAAAGTGGCATGCTTTAAATAGGGTTGTCACCATAAAATATTCTGCTTGATTTCGGTTTGCCACGGTATCACTCGCTTAGTTTCCGAATCTTTGGGAATATGGAGAAATCCGTTCTTAGTGAGAGTCTACGTCACGAAGACAATGTGTATACGGAATTTCTACTCAACCTGGCCAATAGATTAGACATATAATAGTTAACAAAATATCATTTAACAAAAAATTTAATAGGATAAGGATTAATGCAGAGGTATGAACAATATGGTTTAATTATTGTCGGCACATTTCTTAACTTTTAAAATACAAATAAGCAATTATAGTGGCATAACTACAGTAGTTGGATATATGGTGTCCAAGATTTTTTATAGATATTCTTCTTCTTGTTCGTTTCACTCTTGACAGAGCGGTCGTGATCGTCATGAAGTAACGGAGTGGGCCGATGTTATGCGCATGACTACCGCTCGCCATTTTTCCCTGTTCGAGGTCATCCTGCTGCATGCGTTCAGTAAACCTCCCAGTGCAGATTTGATTTGGTCGGTACATCGTGTGGGTGACCTCCCACGCGGTCTGATGCCTTCCACTTTTCCTTGAACGACGAGGCGTTCGATGGACTCGTTGTCATGCCGAGAAACGTGTCCGAAGAATGTCAGAATGCGAGATTGCACTAGTGAGAATAGATGCCGAGTTCTTGTTCTTGAGTATCGAGACGTTTGTTTGAAACTCGGTCCATGAAACTCCAAGCATTCTTCTCCAACACCACATTTCTACAGCATCTATTTTCTGCCTTTACACATCTCTTCTTGTTATAGCCATCCGTCATTTGACTTCTCCAATGCATCCGCTGTTGTTTGATATTAGAGCCCCGAGGTAAATGTTACGTTCTATCATATTGTAGAACATTTTTTTGTTCTATCTTCAATAGTTTTCCCAGCACACCTTGGGTTACATTATTGCATTTTTCTTACGGATCCCTATTTGTTTTAGTTTTTGTGTGAAAACGTACATACATACAAAACACAAATGTATCCTCGTTATCATGTTATTTTACATAGAATAGTATGTATGATTTTTTATACGTATCAACCACCGAGTTCCACACAATTTTCAATTAATTAAAGTCATCTGGATGAAGTCGCTGAATCTTGTCCCTCACTTATACTTTTGTTACTTTTTTATATAGCATACAATAATGAGCATATCAATTAATTGATCCTCTGAAAATGACAAAAATTTTGACAGATCGTAAATATATTCAATAGGAACAACATATTAATTGACAAGATTGACTGATAAACGGTAAAAACTTCATTGTTTAAATGATCAAATCTCTTGTAAATTATCTATTTTACTGCGAATTCACCTCAAACTATTGTTAACGTTAGTTGTAAGATTTTATTTGCTAATTTAATGTAAAGAAAACAAAAACACAGGAAAAAAAGTTTATTTATATTTGAAGGCATGTTTTCTTTCCATTCCAACTAGTTCACACTGCTTCAATATACTTTTTAATTCAATCCCTTAAGTTTTAATACAATTCTTTAAACTAATAGTGGTTGGCACTTGATGTTCCAAATGTTGTACTGCCTTCAATTGAAAGATGTCGTAAAAGTTTTAAAGTTCTATATAATATTATTTTATATAGCAAGTTGAAATGTCAACCCTAGACAAAGTCTTAAGCTGCTGTTTTCTTTTGTATTTATATATAAAAAAGGATATTGTACTTTAATCTTATCTGTGTTAATTGCCCTAGTATCGTTGGCGCCACTGGTATTAAGTACAGCTTAGTCATCGGCTATTGCCATTGGCTTACAGGCTTTTCTTTATTCTCTTTTATAACATGAAAATACAAAAAAAAAGTATGAAATACTAGTTGACCTGCTCCACGTCGTCTACGTACACTTAAATGTAACATTTAAAGCGTACCTAACCTTATTAACAGCAAAACTTAAGCTTAAATCTCTTTTTTCTCTCTCTCTAATCTATCGGTTTCAAAATATTGTAATTTTTTTTATTATTTAAAAATAAAAACGATCCTGTCTCTAGTGGAATCAAATAGCACAGATTTACAGCAATGAAAATATCATCAAAATCGGTCACGTAGTTTTGTAATCCAATATCGATAAACATTGATATTATTTAATACAGATTATAAAATGAATTTTGAGAGAATTTACAGACATTCTCTCGCAGTCATATTGTCCTTATCAGATAACTTAATAGACGACTGATTTCTGGAATTTAAAAAAGACTTATAATTTAAAGTTTCGAAGGTTTCTTTGCGCCTGATTCTGAGAAAAACACAATTATTTGATTCAATTAAACATCTATTCTTTACAAGATTTGATCGCATAGAAAAACTTTAAGCATAGCCCTCTCCATCGCATGCCGTGTGTGAGCTTTTAAATGAGGCCCATAGTCAGCGACCGCGTTTCCGATCCGTAGGTGATCACTGGCAACACGCACTGTTCGAAGAGTTTGGTTTTCTGACATTGAAGCTTTCCGAATGCTGCCCAACCGAGTTGGAGTCACCGACATAGTCCTAAGAATCACGAAGCTGAAGTGGCAATGGGCGGGGCACATAGTCCAACGAACCGATGGACGTTGGGACCCGAAGGTGCTGAAATGGCGAACCCGCACCGGACGACGCAATGGATGCAGCCTCTCCACAAGGTGGACCGACGATATAAGGAAGGTAGCCGCTGGAGTCAGGCAGCTCAAGATCGGGCACAGTGGGCATCATTAGGTGAGACCTATGTCCAGCAGTGGACGTCCATCGGTTGAGATGAGAGAGAGTGAGATGTACAAGATTTGTTTAAATCGATACTTTTAGAAAATATTATCTTTGGGAATGATACAAGTAAACTGGACAATCTACATTGCACTATGTCTGTCTCATAAAAGTGAAATGTGAGAAGGATTAATATGTGTGGCATACAATCCGGTTTATTTGCGTAGCTTACATGGCTAATCAAATGCGATGACGCGTTGATTTGCAATGCCTAACGGTTTTAATTGAGATGCCTGCTTGAAATACCTCTAGTAAAACGAAAAATAAATCCGATGCCAACTAAAAGGTAGCCTCTTAAACTTCAACTCAGGACCAAGGAAAACAATAGTAAAAAAAAGTCTGGTATCTTATTGCAAATGAATTTATAACGATTAGTTGTTATTGAATGTATCCTAAAGAGGACTCCAATAATATTTTGATTTCCTTGAAATTCATTTGGAATTAGACTTAAGACTTTCAAGTAAAGATGGTAAGTGAAACTTAGTTAGATTAAGTTCACCTACTAGAGAAAATTAAAAGTGATGGCGTACAAAGTACACCTGTCAAAAGTGAAACTTTAAAATTTTAAGTCTTGTTAGTATTTATACAAATATAAAACTTTTGATTTCAGAGACTTAGAGGAACGGAAAATGGAAGATGAAGAATTTAATGAATTCAATTGTCATTAAAATATAAAAATAATGGAAAATTAAAACAAATAATTGATTGAAATCACAAATGACATATTAGAAATAAAAATGCCACGTGTTTTTACAATATTAGAAATTATTAAATAAAATTAATTTTTGAATTTAAAATTTTATAAAGAGAATGTTAAATGACGGTTGGCAGATTAAAATGCCACATGTTGTTTGTAAATATTTAAACTACCTAACTTCTCAAATACGGGCAAATATTGAGAAAATCTTAATAGAAAACTCAATATCTTTTTCGAACTGGCCCGACCCGGGACTCGAACCGAGGACCTCATGTCCGTAGTCGATCATGCTAACCAATAGACCAATGAGGCAGTTGTAATTAGATTTTTAATAAGATCACTGTTGAGTTTGCCTCCACATAGTTTTAAGAAATATGTTAAAAACGTCCTATTACAAAAAGCATATTATAATGTTGAAGATAATTTAAGAGACAAAGATGTTTGGACTTAATTCCAGTTGCACATGAAAATTAAACATATTGTAACTTACAAAACCACATTTAAAAGAGTACCCGTTGAGTTTCATGCCGATTTCTTCTCAGCATATTTGTTACCAACGAACAGACTACTGACGATTCAAAAGTGCTTTTTGAACCTACTTGAATAAAGAATATTTTGATTTAGATTTGGAACTAGTCAGTATAACCGCGGTTTTTATTAGTGTGTGTGAAGTGTGCCTTTTAAATAAAAAAATGAATGTAAAATGATCATTTTACGTTAAATCATGTACATGATATGACTACTCAATGTAACAAGTTCTACGCTAAAATAACAGTATGGTCATGTTTCCTCGAAAATGTAGATTTCGTTTCTGAATGAATATTATTTTGACTAAAAAATGATTAATGTCGTGCGTCAGATGTTTCTGATGTCAATGGAACATTAGCTCACTTCAAACGTTTTCAAAAGTATTCTCCAAGGGCACTAATTACACATGTGTATAGAAGACAAAGACGTTCACGAAAGTTTCCTCGAAGTCTGCCAATTTAGGATTGCTAAAAAAAATATGTTTACTTCAGGGGACTTTACGTACATGTACAGATAATAAATTCATTTAAGGGTAACTGTATACGTTTCTATAATAAACTCCCGGCAAACGTTCTAGAGATATCACTTAATATATCCAAGTCTTTTAATAATAGAAAGTTGATTGAAAAATCGTATTGTAATTTGAAGGATGAGTTGCTCTAATCATAGTAGAGTAAATTATAATGACAATGTAAAAGTTATGATAATAAAGTGTCACAGAGTTTGTTGTTGGCTCTTCTCAGAACAGGGCGCGAAGGGGCCCTCGTAATTTAAGATTCATCGGCCGTACATTGAAATAATATACGGAAAAAAATTATATTTGACGATTCAAAAGTGCTGTTAATAAGCCTACTTGAATAAGTAAATTACACCTTACCAGATAACTTAATATATGACCATGAACAGGTGAGAGATCACAATCAAGACTAACCTGTAAAAAACGGACCAAATTAACACTTGATGTTAAACGTACGTGGTCACTTGAGCTCAGAAGTTTTAAAGTTATCGTTTCAAAGCTAATTTATAAAATGGTAAAGCTTGATACAAACTTTTGATGGTTTTTTCTGTCGCTAGGAAATACATTTACGCACCCCGACTGTGGAGTCGGGAGTGTGAGAGTCCGCGAGGGGGAAGAACTCGCAATACCCACTAAAACCCAGCGGGACCGTCGTCCACCGTGAGTGGGGAGCCAGAGGTTCGTCGAGGCATTCTTCTCTGGTCCGCCGGATCAGAAATATTCTGCAGGAGGAGGAGTTGTATGAACCTTCGTCTCCTGTTTCCTACTCCACTTCGTCGAGGCTGTACTGTTTCGGCGGCATTCACCCTCTTCCTTTGTCGTGATTCCTTAAACGAGATGACAGTCTCGCGGAAGCCATTACAGTAGCCAGTCAAATCCGAGATTCCACAATACGGGCCCTAGCACTAACCCCTGCGGTACACCGCGATCAGCTCTACGTCGGAACAGGCAACTACCATTCTCCCACAGAATCTCTCTGTCCTGGATTTACACCATCAATAGACTCTTGAGATATGAAGGCACTCTGTGATAGTAAACTGAAAAACTTGTCTATGTTAACGTTAACATAGAGTTTGCACTAATGTTTATAATTATATAGCCTGCCTTTTGTATTAAAGAAATATTTACTTTTATACCTATTTACAACATTTACAATATCACAAGTGAGTTCAGAAAAGTATAGTCGCGAAGTCTTTAAGAGTTACATTGGAGCATGTATTGCCCACGTGATCTTCAAAGAAACTGCAAAAAAAAACTGGATAAAACCGACCATACAAAAACCTTCCATACTAGATGGAACTTTTTGCTCCAGTATTGTTCAGAGATAGACGATTACGATATTGTGATATTTAAATATTGATATTGCATTATGAAACCTGTATAAACGGCTTAACGTATATTCTCTCTTGCTTTTAGGATTATTATAATTTATACTTTGATTTTTTGTGGAAATGAAACGATTAACATTCCTTTTATGACCTATTATGCTCTCAGCACCATATTCAAAAATATTATTCGTTGATCGCGTTGACAATTTAACACAAAAACTCATGTCAGTTTAGTCCAAAGGACCAAAGTTCGTCTACCATATAGAAGATATTTTTTTTGAACAATTAATTTGAAAAATAAGCCAACTACAGTATTATATTAACGATTGAAAATATAAACGAAATCCCTGTGTTGTAGAGGAGTTAACTAATAGTAGTTATAATTGAAAACAATAAAGACCTTATATCCAACACTGGTCTATCACACATTGAAAGCTTAAAAATATCTGGCAAATGACCTCAACAAATGCAGGTTTTTCCCAATGATGAATTTTATATAACGCATAAGAAGATATAAAAACATATTACTTAGAAGAATTTAGTGGAACTGTTTGAGTTTTATGTGAATTATTTCATTAGGGATCTTTAAAAACTCATCATAAAAGCGTTTTCACTATAGTTTCTAATTCATGGGGATCTTCTCCTCATTGGAACCGATAGCAAAGCTAAAGGCCTATAATTACAAATATTGACCGTTACTGTCTACTTTATCAGTTTTGTAATGAATATTCCCAAATATCTCTAAAACTCCCATCTAATTTCAAGGGTTCCAGATCGCTTATATTATCCTACTCTGTCTCATTTACTTTTGAAACGCACTATTTAAAATATAAGCGTGTAATCAAACAAAAGTTCATTATAAACCTAGACAAGAAAAGAACACTTTAGATACGAGCTAAAAGTAGACGCTACTGATACATTCCGAGAAATCCAACAGCAGTATTTAGAAAACGTATTTAGAAATGCGATGTTTTTTTATAGAAATCACTTCCCATACCATTCGATAATAAAGTAAAGTAAAGAAACAAATTATCATTACAATGCTAGATCGCGTGATGTCGTTTCGATAAGCGTATATTTAAGACATCGCAGGGAAAGTGAAAAGGCATTGTAACAACTATTCCATTAAACCATTTCACCGACAAAGCACAAACACAATCGGTTGTTTGGATAACGTTAAAGTAATCTTTTCTTTTAAAGATTCTGGAAAAAGGGTGCTATTTGGGATGATAAGATGTATGTATAAAGGAATTACTGGAATACAGATAAATTTATTTCCATCAAATAAAATGATGAATAAAAAAGGATATTTGACTAATTTGTCAAGGGTTCTTTTTAGAACAAGATACGAAAAAACAGTAGCTTTTGATTTTTAGGTGCTCTTTAATGTATAATGTGATAAAATGATTAGTTTTGACGTTTCCAAACAACAATTTTTTGGTCACAATCATGTTCTACATCTACATTGAATAATATAGTGGCAACACTTAAAAGTACCAAAAAAATAGTGCAATATTACAAACTGTTATGCAATACGAGGTAACTTTAACGAACGGAATAATTTTGTGAACATAGTCTTTCGATCTGCCTTGTGTTGTAATTGTTTTAAAAAGAATTTAAGTTAAATTGTATAAATTCAAAGAGTGAATTAATTATTATAATAGTGCAAGAGTTGTATATTTAAATAATGGAGCGAATAAAAAATGTTACTTAATGTAACTCACATTGTGTTTTTGTAATATTAGGAAAAACGGCTTTGCTTACAGTTTTTATACATCTAGAAACTGATTTTTAAAAGTAGGTACACAGGGTCATTGTAGAAATAATTTTAAATATAAATATGCAAATATTTAATTATTATATATGTCTGAGAGAAGAGCGTAGGTTCTCGATCATCATCCTTAGATCCCAAATTGTCATTAATGGGGTCCATAATTCAACCGCCAAAGTGTGGAAGTCGGTGGGCAATGTCGGTGCAATCAAACACTTTACTAATTAACTCAGGTTATAATGTCTAATCACTTAATGTTCCCGATATCAAATTACGCGGACCGTCACTCGAGAACTGTTGAAAACGCCGACTTGTGATTCATTGACTCTGTCCAGCGCCGAAAGATGGTGCTGGCATTCCGGGAATTATTTGACATCGACTTATACATAAACAGTTTACTTATTATCATCATATAGATTATTGGAATAGATATAGATATTCGATGCATATATTGTAATCATAGATATATCATATATTATAAAGTTATATATCAACTAGTAACGTATAATTATATAAAGATATACTAATTTAGTTTTAAATACATTTTCGACAACTATTACATCTGTCAGTGTATTTCACGTAATCTGTCGAGGTAGTACGTAGACTGAATTCTATTTACCTACATTTACTTACAAATTGATCAGAGCTGTGCTAGGTTGAGTACTTTCTTTGTAAAAGGGAGAGTGGATTCGTCGTGTTCAATAGGGAGTTACCAATCGCCCTTTGAGAATCATTCCAGCAGTGAATGCTGGTTTCTCAATGAGGCATATTGAATGCCGTAACCATTTGTTAACCATGATGTGTAGTGGACATTGTGTAGTGGACTTCGAGATTTCAATAATTAAGATCTCTTACACGTGTCCATTCGCTAGCGAATAGTGAGATGTTAGAAAAAAGAGATTATATGGTTCAGCATTATCCATCTTAGGGTTGTGACGTTGCAAAGTGAAGTAAAATTGATAATATTAGTAAAAATGCAATTGATAATAAATTCTATTAAAGCTAATGACATTATTGTTAAAGAATTTTAAGATACTTATTACGAAATGAGATATCGTGGTCTAGTTTCAGCAATTCGTGTATCAAAACAGGTTTTATTATTAGCTATTATTGTGTATTGAATTCTTATAAAATCAAATAATTTCAATAACAACAACAAGTTAAACTAATTATAGCTTGCAATTTATTAAATAATTGGTTTTGCTGAATTCAACAGCAGCTGCTGTAAACGTTTTATCTCGCAAATATTACGCAATTTCTTATCTTTATAGCCTTGATGTGAATAAGAATATAAGATATGGTTGGTATCTCAGTATAATCTAGGCATTTCTTAGTATAATTGGATGATCATCGTTGAAGGGCGTCGTCAGCGAGACGTATCCGATGTTACATTATACAGATGACATTGCGATGGATTGCTACGGTTTTAATAAAAGCCGTGTCAGTTACGCGAAGAACCGGTGGACCTGATTTTATTGATAACTGACTTGTTTGATTCGTCTCCGTCGCATATAACAGAATAACTGTTAATATATCTTAAAAAACACGGATAAATCAATATAAAAAGATATTGGAATACGTAATAAATACTTATTCTTGATTGATAAAAAAAAAATATGATACAAATGACCAAAACCAAGCAAATTACTATTTGAAG
The DNA here is from genome assembly GCA_015832385.1 of Elymnias hypermnestra. Taxonomy (NCBI): domain Eukaryota; kingdom Metazoa; phylum Arthropoda; class Insecta; order Lepidoptera; family Nymphalidae; genus Elymnias; species Elymnias hypermnestra. The sequence goes on from JACTOM010000929.1 coordinate 19,382,632, forward strand.
TTAAGTTAGAATTTCCCTTGTTATAAAAAATTGCAGTATTTTCTTTTATTTTACGTTATATAAACCTATCCAACGGCGGAATAAATCCAGCAAAACAGAAAAAAAGTCATAAAAATTGGTTTCGGTTGACTGACGGGTAATTTTTGTTAACATACATAGTAATGTTGTTTAAAATAAACATATATGTCGGAGAATAAGAGAGAAACGGAGAAGCATAAAGCACAGGGGCATAGAGTTCTCGGCCGACATCGTTATTAATTGGCTTCATTATTTAATTTCTTATTCTGTGGGCGTTCGTGGGTAATGTTGGTGCAATCAAACACTTTATTAATTAACTCGGATTATAATTGTTAATCACTTAATGTTCCCGATATCAATTTACACAAACTCATTAACAATAATAGCTAGGAACGCGACAGTTTCAATAGTCGACCACTCCGGCCAACCGCTGCTCGAGAACTGCCGAGAGACGGGCCGGACTGCCACTTATTGACTCTGCTCCCACGCCGATACACAGATGGCGCCAGCGTTCCACAGACCCTTGCACTCCGACATATATTTATTTATCTATAAAATTTATTGTATATAATATTATACACTATATTATCATAAACTCAATAAAATAGAAAAATAAAGAACAACAGGCAGTCTTTTTGCTTAATAATGTTTTCTTTTAAACGTGGGTTAAAAAAAAGCTCTAAATAGCTTATAAGGAAAGTAGATAGTAAAATAAACATACACACGAATAACTACACCATGATACATATACAATTATCAATATACATATCAACATGTTAATATATAACTCATTGAATCACTCACCTATTACATCAAAGGACCTCTTTCTTAGTATATTGTAAGCAACTTTAATAAATATGTCCTTTAAAAACGTAATAGGCAAAATTGAAAATAAGTCACGTCCCCGGAATAAATATTCGAGCCACTTCGTCGTGATAAATCACATCGTACCCTAATATGTAAAGATTAACGTCACAACCTCATAAGCATTTCATTGATCCAACACAAGGAAGGAACTACTTTAACGTCATCACATAGCTAAAAACTGTCCTCTAAATATTGCATTTATCTCTTCTGCCAACGTAATAGTTATTTATTAGATAATATCAACATTTTTTTCTAATTTCTCGCCAAATTATAATTAACAAAAACTGATTTATAATAGGGGTGTGCGAATAATTCAAACTTACGATTTTTTTTTAAATAATAATAATAATTTATTTATTTACCAATAATACAAAAATTTGTTACAAATTAATATTCGAGTCTAAACTCGAATCAAATAATTCGAATTTTGTCCGAATTATTTGAAACTATTAAATTATGATGAAAACTGCCTCATTGGCCTAGTGGTCAGCATGTTCGACTACAGACATGAGGTCCTGGGTTCGAGTCCCGGGTCGGGCCAATTCAAAAATCAATATTGAGTTTTCTGTTACGATATTCTCAATATTTTGCCGAAGTTGGGAAGTTGGCGGTGTGATCCACCCCCGTGCCTCGGAGAGCACGTTAAACCGTCGGTCCTGCGCCTGATCTCTCTCCGGTCGTGTCGGATTCCCGTCAAATCGGACTATGAGAGTGAAGGAATAGAGAGTGCACTTGTGTACTATGCCTGCCAATCCGCAGTACCAATCTTGGGTCTATGCTCTAAAATCCCTCGCTCCTCGGAGCAAGGAGGTCTATGCCCAGTAGTGGGACGTTAATGGGCTGCTACTTACTTACTTTTTTATTAAATTATTGAATTTTTTAGTGTCTTAAATTTATGGTTTCTTATGTTCAATATTCAAATATAAATTTAACGGTCATGTACGTTTCATTCAATCCATGAAATATATTTACACAAATAAAACGATTATTATAGGTTTGTCTTTTAAAGAGAACGAAATAACAGATATTATACAGTAGCAAATAAAGTATTCTAAAAAATTTAACATTTGAAAATTTGCTCTCAGCCGGAAGTACAAGGCAATCTTAAATAATTAAAGAAATAAATTATTTGTAAGTCCAATATTTCGATTTATTTAAATAAAAACGATTGAAAATCCAGAGATATTTCATTAATTCGCGAATTATTCGAAAATTTTCGAGTTATTCGAATTGAACATTGATATTCGATTCAATTCGAACGATACTCGCACACCCCTAATTTAAAACCTATAAAAATAAGCGTTGTTATCGTGAAGAATAAACAATAATAATATTATTTCCAACCAAATAATTAGATCTCAAATTAATGATAGTTAATTTGTTATCATCATGTTTTATGTTAACATAAAATTTATTATAATAACGTCATTTAAATCTAAATAATCTCTAATTACATAGTACAAACTATTTAAGCGTTTTATTTCGTTATTTATTGGTGCATAATGGAGTGAAATAATACATAAAACAAGCATACTTTTTAATCCTAGCTAATAATATAAATGGGAAAGCAACTCTGTCTGTCTTTCATGCCATAACTACTTAACCGATTTAAGTGGAACACAGATTATCGAGAGCCTGAGAAAGGTCATAGGCTTTAACGTACACAACGTAGACGCTCACTAACAACGGATTTATTTGCCTGTATTCCCAAATCCCACGAGTTTCGGATATACAAGCGAAAAACGACCACTTATTACAAGATCTCCAAAAATATTTACTAGATTGTCTCGAAATTCAGCAAATTTTATCCTCTCGTGACGTAGTCTCTTATTAAGAACGTGTTTCCACATACTTCCCCGGATATAAGTAACTTACTGATAGATTTTCTTTATCATTCAACCTTCAATGTGACATTCGTCATACATATTCCTTTCGCGACGTAAACTTGCACTAATAACGGGATAACGGAGCAATATGTAAGGGTTAGTGGTGTATAAGTTAGCGTTTAATAAAATATTACATTATGACCAATAGCTTTGGAGTATCAACGAAAATTTTTGCAGAAACAGAAAAATTTGGTGTATTGGGATGCTTTCATTGCGTATGCTACGTAAACGGTTAAAGTGATGGTACAATCGTGTATGGTGGTATTGTTCCTCTTTAAAATTACTACTTTAAAAAAAAGTTCGATACTACATGTGTCTATCGTTTATGGTTGACTCGCTATAATCTTTTTTATGACTACGAAATTTGCTTTCACAAGACTAGTTGTCCTGTAGTTAACAGTATCCATAAAAGATTACAATTTCGATTTAATATTTGCATTACACGGGTATAAAGAATGGTATTAATATGTAATTAATATTAATTACTATGAGTACATGCAAATTTTAAGGTCATAAGACTTTTTACTTGTAAATAAATACCTTTGTTTATAATACACGCCTCACCTTGACTGAGATTATTAAAAAACTTGGCCTCTCGTTGTGACCTTGATGGTTTTTTACGTGCTGTTTATATTCAAATTTTATCTCGATAAGTAAGACCAGTTAACTTTGTTGCATATTAATTATTATTATATTACAAGCTGAACTCTTCGCAAAGATGCCTATACTGTAGGAATATAGGGAAATCCGTATTTTGTCTTGCAAAAGGGCAAATCTAAACACCTGTCATATCTGTTGACGTCGTTAGTCAAAGGGAACCTTCCGTTAAAGGATATAGTTGGCGCAATCCTCACCTGCGAAAGGGAGTGTAGAGCAGTGGCCTCCCTTTGGCAGAGGGAGGACGCTGTGGACGCTCCTTAACTCCGGCGAAGGAGGTTAGAAGATAGGAGGAGTAACATTACGCCTTTTTTCCGATACTCTGGTGCACCACTAAAGGATGTGGAGGACATAGCTGGGTCATAGTGGTTATTCTGGCTTGCCAGTGAGTCCCACACTCCCGATAAAGTTTTAGGTCTGATAGGTGTGTAAAGGCATTTCTTAACGTGAAAATAATGGGATATATATATTGTATTTTCTAATTTATCTAGGTTTGGACATGGGAGGCTTCGGTTACTGAGACTAACCATCTTACGAACAAAAACATGTCGCACAAAATTTGCCTTCCGGTAGTATAATGTGTTACCAATGAAGTGAGGCTTCAGTCAAGCACTAAACTGTCAGCAATAAAAGACTGTTTGTCTGTAAAGTCGGTTAACAGACGATAATTTTACGTAAATACGTTATAAGAAAACTTTAATGAAACATTGTTGTTGTAATAAGCAATGGAATTTGAGCAATAGCGCCTCTCTATCGCCCTGTTCCGCGCTCTCGTTTGCAAGCTCTGCTAAGCCGGAACGTGACATTGAGTCACACTTTTTCGAGCGTGCAACCGGCAACCATCTATTTAAAAAACGTTGTCAAGTCAAAAAGCAAGGTCGTTAAAATATGTACTGGAATAAGCTAATAAAAAGCTCAATCACTTAATTTTCATAAAGCTTTGCTTGTTTCTCTCCTCTAAGTAACCTTACGTATAAGCCTCCCTTCTTGGAACTTAATTATGAATTCAACTCGCACCCCCAAATCTAGTTATAAAGCAATTCTCACATAATAATTTAATGGAATAAACATAATATAATAGTTAATATGAGCATTATATTACGGCAGCAACAGTAACACTGCTTGCATTTCAATGACGTGAAATGTAACATGTGCCGCTGTACATTCTTAATAGTTAATGAATATTCATCAATTAACATGAAAGTACACAAATATATGTAATCACAATTTCTATTTGGTATATTAAAATAACTTACTGCTCATGTAAAAAATATTTATAAGACATTTAAATTTAAAATATTACGTATAGTGGTTATTTATGGTTTTCAATTTAGGTACAGATGAGTTTGCGGTAAGAACTAATTTTTGAAAAAGGGGATAAAGTGGTGTAATAGGCTTACCTGTATTCCATGGGACTCGGAACTTATAAACACTTAATATATACATACATACATAGCATCACACTTCATTTCCACAGCGTCCTTCCACTTGCCACGATCCTTGCATATCTCATTCGCTTCTTCCATTCTCATTAAACCTTTCATACGAGTTCGTCGGTTTAGAGTACTCTTGACCTGGCCCTTGTTTAAAATGTCCTGGATTTTGTCCAGGAACGTTCGCCTTGGTCTTCCCCTTCCAACTTTCCCATTCCCTCTTGACTCATAAATCCTTTTTGTCAGTCTTCTTTCATTCATTCTTTCCACGTGCCCAAACCATTTAAACCTTTCACAAATTTAGTCACTACATCTTCTTAATAATTAAGGATAATCTATCTTAGCATTTAGGTGTTTATATCGGAACAACCAATCTATATACGTATGGGCGTCGTAAACCAACGAAAATCAAGTAATTTTGTAGTATTAAATCGACTACTACGGTATACTAATAACACCTCATTATTAAGGGCAGCGAAAATAGTACGAATCGATCCGAATTAATCGCAATTCCACGAATTATTCGAGTAAACTTCGAATAATTCACGTATTAATGAAATATCTCTGCATTTTCAATTGTTTCTATTTAAATAATTAAAATAGTGTACCGAAATATTCGACTTACGAATAATAAACTTTTCGTTATGAAAATTTTTAGGAATACCTAGTACTTCGGCTGAAAGTGAAAGGTTATTTTCCACTGCTGGCGATATTGTATCTGATAAATGAATTTCATTATCACCCGATTCAGTATGTTATTTATTATTGTTAAACATAAATAAGTAACAATTTTTTTAGAATACTGTATTTGCTACGATATAATTATTTCAATATTAAACATAAGAAACGCTGAATTGAAAATACTCGAAAATTCAATAATAAAGTATTAGTTTACTTTCGAATTATTCCAATTTTCGAATCGAATTTTAACACTGGATTCGGAACGAATAATTCGTATGTTCGAATTGTTGGCACACCCCTATCCGTGGGTTCTTCACCAGCCTATTTCTGGTGGTTGCGGGCCTCGAGGCTAGTCTCATTACCCGGGCCGTTACTCTCACGTGCTTTTCAAGCACGCGGCTGTATTTCAGCCAATCGGGGCTGGGGCGCGCCCACGTAGTGGGCGCGGCCTGTGGTTTCTTCTTTAGTCTTTGTGGTTATTGGGATATTCCGGTGTTTGCGTCGTCCTCTGCTACGCCATCCTCTTCGCCTGGATTGGGTGGAGATGCGAGGAGCTCCCGAGGTAGGGGACGCCCGGTTGCCGGTAGATTTCTAAGTGGGGCGAACCCGCGGAGGTGAATGTGCTGGCCCTGGTCCGCGCGTTTAAACATGCGCCGGGCCATTGTTCGAACGAAGACTTCCACGGTGGGCGTCCTCGTGTCCCGATGTATGACGTCGTTGCGGACGTATCGAGGGGCTCCTAGAATCAGGCGAAGGCATTTGTTCTGTACGACCTGAAGCCTCCTCCTCTGGTATTGTGAGCAGAACTAACACACCCCTACTCATTAGCAAACATTAGTTGAAACAACGAAACCTAGATGTCGCTGTCACATTGTGATATTAAAGTATATTTTTCTACCTATAAAAAAGGGAATATTTGGATATAATTTAAGAGAAATGCCACCTTTTCTCTAAAACTATTGGTTTGACTTTTATAAGTGAGTCTTTTCACTGAATGCAATATTCCCAAGATTTCGGAAACAAGAAAAGTGTTAATTTTGGAACTGCATAAAGTACCACAATCGAAACAGTCTCACTTTTTATCACTTAGCTCGCCGATGTTCGTTCCTGAATTGATATCAGATGGCACCTCCGTACTGTGACATCGCGTTATCGGATTGTTCGTCGGTATTCCTCATTACGTATTAAGAGACTTGTTTCATTCTCCCTCCAGGCGTACGGTACACAAATATTTAAGTACCTAAATTTTTGTCACGCTATTGTACGATGTACAAAAGCGTTATTATAAACATATTTTTAACTTTAATAACGAGATTAAACGACGATACAGGAGTTAGTAATATTACGACAGCGTCATCTGATGCCAGTTTTGATACCAATACTAAAAGCAAAATAAAATAAAAAAAAGTCAAAAATATCTTTATTCAAGTAGGCGTATTACAGAACTTTTGAATCGTCAAATTATATTTTTTTCCACACTCTGATTCTAATATACGTCTGATAATGGTACTCAAGAACGTTTTAAAATCTAAAGTTACGAGGATTCCTTCGCGCCCTGATCCGAGAAGAACCCACAACAAACTCAGCCGGGTATTTTTTTTGTTACCATCATCATTACAATATCATATTACTTTACTATATTTTAATCAAAATTAGAGCAATTCGTTCACTCCCAGGCGTTTCTATCGTCTTGATAATCTTGCAACTTATAATACGATTTTTCTATGAACTTTCTTTTAACAGAAACTTTGAATTTATTAATTGACATCTTTAGAACGTCTTGTGGGAGTTTATTATAGAAACGTATACAGTTACCCTTAAATGAGTTGTTAATCTTATGCAGCCTACTAGCCTACTAGCCTAGCCTACTATTTATAACTAATAATTTTGTTAAACAACGATACGAAGATTTTCTAGTGGTACGAGTATTCGCTTTGTTTTCAGAGGTCTCGGGTTCTATCTCCGATAGTGCGAGTATAAGAAATAGCAAATTTCTAATTTGTTTGAGCCTGTAATGGATGGAGGCTTCCGCGGTGACTAGCTACCACCCTATCAGCAAAGAGTCAACGCCAGTCACGTCTCCCAATACGATGCTGTGTGGAAACCTTTTTTTGAAGTGAATTTTCTTTAGGCGCATGAGCGTCACGAAGATGTGAAGCGTTTTTTTATGGTAATTCAATTAAAGGTTAGATAGTTTACAAATAACATGTGGCATTTTAATTAGCCACTCGTCATTTAATCAATTAATATGTATGTCGGAGAATAAGAGAGAAGCATAAAGCATAGGGTTCTCAGCCGACATCGTCATTAATGGCCTTCATAATTTCTATACTGTGGGCGTTCGTGGTTATTGGTGCAATCAAACACTTTATTAATTAACTCGGATTAAAATGTTCAATTACTCAATGTTCCCGATAACAATTTACACAAACTCATTAATAATAATAGCCAGGAACGCGACAGCTTAACCCAGTCGATCACTCTGGTGGACTGTCACTCGGGAACTAGTCCGCTGTTGGCTCACGACGTATGACTCTGCCCCGCGCCATAGTCAGATGGCGCCAGCGTTCCACAGACTAATGCACTCCGACATGTATATAATTCTCTTTACTAAATTTTAAATTTAAAAACCAAAATTTAATTCATATTGACAAAAACACGTGGCATTTTTATTTACAATTCGTTTGAGATTTTAATAAATTATTTCACCCTTCTTCCTTCTCTAGTCTCCTAAATCTAAATTTTTAGATTTCTATAAATATAATAAGACTTAAATATTAGTTTGACAAAGAAGTTTTACTTCTGACATTTTGTAATTTTTAATTAGAATCGTTTTTTTTTTTCAACCCATCACCAATGATATCATTAATACTAACGTCTAATTCAGGTCATCTAATTGTCTACAGACATGTGCGTCTCGGGTTAAATAAACCAAAATAAATAAGAGATAATTTCATCGCATAGCTCAGCGTACACGTTATTTATTAGATGTCGACGTGATCAACGAGATATTGCCTTTATATGACCTTATTGGGTAAATTTCTGCTTGATTTAGCTTTTATTAGACAAACATTTATCATAATGATAAAATAAACAACTATTCTTTTTCATACCATAATAGTATGGCAACTCCTGTGTAGCTTTAGTCATATTTCAATAAAAAAAAACGTTGTTACGATGTCCTTTGGTGAATTTTTAGTTTAATTATACACAAAAAGGACAAGATAATGCCATATAATATAATAAAACCTTCTTCTAGATATCTATCTCTAGCTTTCTACAAACAAACTTTTTCAAGCTGTATATATTATTTTCGTATAGTTACGATCAACTTTATGCTTTAGAGTCAAATTTAATGTAGACTCTCTTACAATTATCTACTATATTTCAGCTTTAGCAAATTTATTTAATATTAAAAGCACATAACCCGCCTAGTTTCTGACCCAGTGGGAATTTGGTAAAATCCATATTTAGTGAACATTGGGAAAGGAATATATGTGCAATCTAAAACATCGAGTTACGTTAAGTCGTTCAATTTTCTGAAATATTTCAATTTTTTAATTTAAGTGAATTTAATAGTCTTAAACTATCCATGTCTTTATCCCATATAATTTGCTATATTTTATATACATAGATTTTGAAATTGGTATTGAGTTTGAATAATAAGTTATGGTATACGCAACGTTACTATCAAAATTCTCGACTATACTTTGCAAAGTAGAAAGAATCTTTCAAATGGTGAATCTCTGAGACTGCCTTAATTAATATTTTGGTGAAAAGGACGTCATTAAGATTTGGATACTTCTAACTACTTGAGACAAACTTGAGGTTTTCTAAATCTAGTTGGTAATAGGTAAAAACAAATGGTGAAGGTCAATAGGAAGGGTTCCTTCTGTCAAACACCAAAGCCCTGTAAGACGTAACAACTTTAAGGGATCCCAGCAAACAATACGAGGAAATCACGACCAACACAAAACAACATCTGTTATCACGTCACGTATGTTATGAAAGTTGGTATAGTTTATGCACTACAAGCACTTATTTCGACAAATTTATCATCATCTGTGTGTATTCATGATATATACGTAAATATCTGTTTTACTTAAGCTTTTATTACTGTACTCTTAGTTATAGAAATATACTTGTGAACATAAACATGTAATCAATTAACGTCATACTAAATAAGTGATCAATTAAAGTTCAAATACTCTAGTAAGCCTTTTCTATCATTAAATATACTGTTTTTACCACGCACTATTCAGTCGGGTATTTTGTTATTTTTCTTCACCATCACCATTACAATATTTCGCCGTTTCTTCGTTATTATATCCCACACTTTACTCTTCTTGTGCCACAAATCGAATGTATTAAAATATAATAATTGTCAAATATTAGTACATAACGTTAATAAAACTGGGAACCCCCCTAACTTCTAGGATACAGAGCTTTTTATAGCTTTAACCAATTAGAGCGTTTCCCTCCAAATACTTTTGTTACTTATCATATTAAACATGAAAAATACATTTCCCAGTTGGTAGATTATACTTATAATGAATATAATATGTCCAATTGTAATTATTTATCGAATATTACGATGATCCTATAACCGTATCCCATTTTAATTGTAATTTAACAAATATGATAATAGTGATCTTTAACAGTCGGCCTTTTACGTCCCGGAAAAATCAGAATCAGTACAAAGAAATATAAGGTTGAATCAAATAGTTTCCAGAACGCCAGCGCCATCTATCGGAGCTGGAAAGAGTCAATAAGTCACGGGACGGCGGCGTTCTCGACAGTTCTCATGTAAGGTCCGCCAGAGCGGTCGACTATTGAAACTGTCATGCCAACCTAACAACAACTGTTAATTGTGTAATTTGATATCGAAAATATCAAATGATTGGACATTATAGCCTGAGTTAATTAATAAAGTGTTCGATTGCACCAACATTACCCACCGACGCCCACACATTGGAGGTTTCTCCGACATATATAATTAATAGTAATCTAACAAATAATAATAATGATATCTAACGGAACTAAACTTACTTCTGTTTAAGGGAATAAAATTAAAACCAATGAAATAGTTGCGCGTACGACCAATGTTCATGTCGCCGGAATAGATGCCACCATACTTTAAGGCCCACGTTTAAGTGTATGCAAACGAAGAAGCGTAGGTCAGCTAGTTCCTAATAAATCTTATTATTTTGTCATAACACTAATAGCAATATTAAGGGAAAAACTTAAATTTCTGTAACAGTGCTCTTATTTGTAGAAAAATGTGTAAATCGCTGGGTTCAATGCTAAAACTACCTAAATTTTTAGCGTCTTTCACATTTAAACACATGTAAAGGAATATGATGTGACGATATTGCTATTAAAATGTAACGACGTTGAATGTCTACATATCGTTATAAAAGTATCTCCAGAAGTTGTCAGTATCTTATATCACTAGGAGTTGTCCAAATGCGATAAATTGAATAATAAATAAATTATTTGTGTAACATCTAGATTTAAGTGTTTGCAATTTAATTACAGCTGAACGTACGTAACAATATATTAAATACTAGCGGCCCGTCCCGGCTTCGCACGGGTAGACATAAATCGGTACAGATATTTAAGTTATAAGCATGATAACTAAAACGACCATGAATTGACAAATATTGTGAAAAAGTGTGATTCCTAATACTAAAACTAAGTAGCCCTGAAAAGAACTTTTTAAGTGAAAGCATAAAAATGAAATATGCAATGTCGCTTGCGTCCACTGCGTAAGGAGCCGACCGGCTACCTAGTTCATAATGGTGCACCCCCTTCACCCGCACTGCCCCTCTCTCGTCGAGTTAGTATTTTTATTTTAATTTCATGATATCTTTTGAATGGAATATCCGATTTCAATAATTCAAAAAGTAATCATCAGGTATTGAGACAGTCTTGAATATTAAATTATTTATTTGGATAAAAATTTATAAATGGTATGGATAACACGGTCTGATTTTGATCGGCATTTCTATGAATTTGTTAAATGTAAAAATGTAGTTATAGTGACGTAACTACAATAGTTAGACATATGGTCTTGCGAAGTTTTTTGTAGATATTGATATTCTATAATATTATCGAACATTTTTTTGTCCTATCATTAATACTCTTCACAGCGCATGGAATGAAAGACATTTTGTGGCAAAATTTTTTACACCTTCGGTTGGTTTTAATACGAATTACTAAAGATTTCTATTGTAATCTAGTACTAAATATAGCCTATGTTACTCAGTGATAATGTAGCTTTCCAATGAAAAAAGAATTATTAAAATCGGTCCAGTACTTTTTGAGTTTATTCGTTACATACAAAAATATTAGTGTAGATGATCTTATTTCTAGTGTTTCTTCATACTATTATACTATTTTTTTTAAAATAACCAGCATCAATAATAACTCAAACTGAACTAGTTCATAAACTTAGATTCGGTTCTTTAAATTGATTTTAGTGAAAAACGAGTTCTAGTTTTTAGGTTTCTAACGAAATTTTGTCGATCAACCGTGAAATTAGAATAGCATAAAAATTTGCAAAAACTTACAGTGCTCGGCGTTTCATTAACCAAGCAAAACAACGATTGTTAAAAAGAGGATGTAAAAAGTCTCGGCCATTATCATAAGTTCACACAAACAAGTGCATTATAATAAAAATAAATTTCAAACTGCAATATATCCTGGTTGAGAGCGCGGTTCCACGAAAGCTTTCATGGCAGTTTAGCGGAGTTATGCCGAGTTTCAGAAGTTAGGATTTCACGAAATAAGAGCATAATATACGAATATCCTTTCACATAACACGTAAACTTTAAAACGTAGCGTAGTAAAGAGTGGTGTAAGCTCACAGCGGAAAACTAGACTATTCTTAGATATTTTTAAAAAAGAATGAGTGAACAAACTAACCTAATCTTTCAGGCTGATTTCGACTAATTTGATTTTGATCCAAAGTTAATGCAAAAAATACAAACGTTAAATTTAATGACAAAGAGAATCTTCGTTTATAAATAACCACAAAAGACTTATAAACTGTGATTTTCAAGCGTTGTGAGAAACTTTTATCGGGCTAATTTTAATTCAAATACTTTTCAATAACCTATTTTATATAATTTTATAAAACCGACGCCTTTTTAAGTCGATTATTTGAAAACTGACTTTAAGGATATAGATAAAATGTTCATAATTGTTACTTAGAAGCAAATGTAAAGTCCATAAGCCCAAAACTCTATAACTCTCAACCCAAAGCCCATTAACTACCCACAGCTGGGCACAGGCCTCCTAATTCAAAGGATAGAAGGGTTTAAAACCATAAACCCATCACGCTGCCCCACTGATGAGGCGTATTTGTGTGGCTAATAACAAGTACATACATTCAACGTTTTATTGTCATTGAACGTAGTGACCTATTCTTATTTATCAGGTATTGATTGAAAACGTTGATAAATTAATTTCGATTCATTTGACATCTGTTGTTCGGTTTCAAAACAGTCACGTTTTGTAAGCAAAAAGGTTATGGTGTCGACTTTTAAGTTTATCCAGGGTTTATTTTGGATGTACTCTTGTATCGTCTTATTAGGGGACAAGTCGTTGCCCTCTTTAGCTGACATTTTAGAAATGGCGTAATAGAGACGTGATAAGACTCGTGAACATCTATGGCATTTTACATAAACGCTTCAATTCAAAGAATGTTTTTTTTTATATTTTATTTTATTGTTTCGTGGCTTCTTTTATTCAATTCCTATCCATATTTATTAATATACAACGCTAGTATGTATAACGCTAGTTATCTCTATTTACTAAGGTTGTTAGTGGCTGATTCCACTAAACGTGCCAAAATTCTATTAAGCTGTTTATGTTAATTAAAAAAATTATGAATGTTTTCTTGCGCTGTTAATTAATAATGACATTATAATTATCTTGGTCTTTGATTGCTTGTGATGGATAAGACTTTTATATAAAAACTTATAAAAGAAAATGCTTAATATACCGATTTATATTAATTACTAGCTGAACCCGCGACTTCGTCTGCGTGGAATGTTTTGTTTTAGGTGGCATTTTCGTTAATTTAGGCAAATTGTTTTACATAATTTGTGTTGTAGAATTTGACCCCACTTACGGGACCTTCACACGTTCCGTTCTTAGCTGATCTCTAGTAGGCAAAAGGAATATTCATACCAAATTTCACGTATCTACGCCTTGTTGTTCTAGAGATATCGTGATAAGTCAATAGATATCTGGAAATCTCTTATATATATAATGAAATGATAATATATTAATGATGATCTGAAAAGACAACGAATTGTTGAATAGGCTTTCAAATTATTTGAGGTTATATTAACAAAAATAAAATACAGACAAGTCTTTACTTGCTAAATAAAGACCTGGAATTGATTGGCATATTAACTGTCAATACGTAAAATAGTAAAAACAGATAATAACTTACTATAAATATCAAATAAATCATCATTCAGTCATCATAGCCAATTGGGCAATATAATTTGATACAGCTAAAGAAAGATAAGGCGCAGGCATTTAACTATTCTCTAAAGCATTATAGTTTAAAACTATTAATTACAAAACTCAGAAATGAAACCACAAAAACTTGTACCAGCCCAACTATCAGTAGGCAATAAAATAAATTGATCTGTCTGTTTTCTTATTATTTTATAAAGGAATGTAAAATGAAACATCAACTGCATGCTCTTTTATTATTCTGCTCATGTAAAAGATTATCGTGGAAAGTTTTAATATACGTTTTCATTAAACACTATGTATCGTAATTGACTAATATCTTCTCAACCTGTCAAGTTCTAAAATGTTATCGTTGTCGTCGTCGTCGTCGTCGCTTCAACCGATGGGCGTCCACTGCTGGACATAGGTCTCACGTAATGACGTCGACAAGGCCCGATCTTGCGCCGCCTGGCTCCTGCGGCTACCGGCAACCCTCTTTATATCATCGGTCTACCTTGTGGGGGGTCTGCCTACACTGCGCTGTCCGGTGAGGGGTCACCTCTTCAGCACCTTCGTCCCCCAAAGTCCATCGTTCCTTCGGACTATGTGCCCCGGCCATTGCCACTTCAGGTTCGCGATTCGTAGGACTATGTCGGTGACTCTGATTCTACTACGGATCTCTTTATTTCTGATTCGATCACGTAGACAAACTCCGAGCATAGCCCTCTCCATCGTACGCTAAGTGACTCTGAGCTTTTTGACACGTCTCAGAACCGTAGGTCATCGCTGNTGTTTTCTTATTATTTTATAAAGGAATGTAAAATGAAACCTCAACTGCATGCTCTTATTATTCTGCTCATGTAAAACTTTATCGTGGAAAGTTTTAATATACGTTTTCATTAAACACTATGTGTCGTAATTGACTAATATCTTCTCAACCTGTCAAGTTCTAAAATGTTATCGATGTCGTCGTCGTCGATTCAACCGATAGGCGTCCACTGCTGGACATAGGTCTCACATAATGACGTCCACAAGGCCTGATCTTGCGCCGCCTGGCTCCTGCGGCCACCGGCGACCGTCTTTATATCATCGGTCTACCTTGTGGGGGGTCTGCCTACACTGCGCTGTCCAGTGAGGGGTCACCTCTTCAGCACCTTCGTCCCCCAAAGTCCATCGGTCCTTCGGACTATGTGCCCCGGCCATTGCCACTTCAGGTTCGCGATTCGTAGGACTATGTCGGTGACTCTGATTCTACTACGGATCTCTTCATTTCTGATTCGATCACGTAGACAAACTCCGAGCATAGCCCTCTCCATCGCACGCTAAGTGACTCTGAGCTTTTTGACACGTCTCAGAACCGTAAGTCATCGCTGGCAACATGCACTGTTCGAAGACTTTCGTCTTCAGGCACTGAGGGATATCGGGAGAAAATATCTATAATATTATGTTGATTTTACATCTCATCTGATAGCTTTGTAAAGGGTAAATTATCGTTCACATATTTAAGATTAATTGGCAGCATGTATTAACGTGTACTTTTGTATTCTAATATTCTAGACCTGAATAATTTAGTAATTTCAATTTCTTGAATGTAACCGATGTGATCTGTTAATAGTAATGTCTCTAGTACTTAATTATCTCTTCTTCTTAGTTATCTCTAGAAAAAAGACTTCGCAGTCTTCTTATTAACTTTTCAAAGGAACTCAAATGCTCTTAAAGTATATTGAATTAACAATTATTATTTAACAATAAAAGGGTGATTAATAATTGTAATATGTCTTAATCAAAAATAACAAAAGTGTAGTAAAAACAAAGTATTACAAGGATGTGGACTTCACGTGTGGGTGTGAACACAGCAAATTGCTATCTAAATTAGAATGTCTATATATTATTTATTTTTAACTTAAATAACTTTGTATTTAATTAAAAGCTTATGAAGGTATTTACAGTGCAAGTTTAAGTTTTATATTTAACTCTTGCCTGTTTGTAACATTTAATTTCTGAAACGGATAAAACAATTTTTATGAGAGTTTAACTGGAAAATAACTGACGTTATGAGTAAATTAGACAACTTTAATTTGAAAAAGACTATATAATGTAGTCGATATAAATCCCTAAAATACTTTATATTACCATTGCAGTCGCAAAGTATACAAATGAAATACGTAGGTATCTCTGTTTCGTATAATTGTATAAATTAAATGTACTACTTACATATAATATAAGCAAATAAGTTCCATTTCCACGTGTATTTATTATATATGCTCTTTGTGAACGCAAATCAGGCGATATAAACGTAACTGGACGACAATACTGCGTAAAGAAATCGGACCTTAAGGCCAGCAGGTCACCTTATATCCTAAATATTTGCTGTAGTAGCGTATAAGAATTACCTATTCGGTACGCGATGGCATCGTAAATATAAACATAAACACCGCGTTATGCTTTGCTTGGGATATTTTTATCGACAACAAAGGATTACTCGCTGTTACGTTTTCGTTGTAAACGGTTTTCTCCGTACTAAAGATATGCCATTGATAGGCCTTACAAAAATTCATTCATATAGTTTTTTTTTATATATAAAAATTGTCAATTTTCAAGATGCCAATGTTAATATTTTCAAGTTTATCATATCTGTTTTTATATCGATTTTATCCTTAAGTGTCGTTACCTTTGAAGGGAAACTTTTTATGCGCATGAGTATACAGTTTTGAGGGATGAAACCCGTGATTAGCGTCACGAAGATATGCAGCGTTTTTATTTACACGACATTTTTCAAAAATCCTGAGGTAGTTGTGACTATTTTTTTTTGTCGGTTACAGTTTGGCGCTTGACTGTAATCTCATCTGAAGGTAAATGATGATACAGTATAAGATAGAGGCGCCCTAATCAGATAAAAGGCAATTTACCTCTTATGGTTACACAGCATCGTACGGAAACACAAATCTCTTGCTTAAAGGTACGTCTTTGCTGGTAGGATGGTAACTAGCCACGGTCGAAACCTCCCACCAGGCCAGAATCAGACAAATTAGAACCCAAAACCTTTCCTAGCAAAGCGAGTACCTGCATCATTGCGCCAGTGAAGTCGTCCAGACTTGTTGCTTCTGAGATGGTAATTCTCAAAACGTCTGGTATCAATTAGCAGCTTGGTTAAATGCATTGGCAGTTATTACGTAAATATTGCTCCCGTATTACACAAAGTACCATAAAATTATCTTATCATGAAGCAGGACCTATAAACATTATCATGACAAAGATAACGCTTCGATTGATCTTTCGTGATGGCATGTAATAACCTGTGTAATTGATACGTAACTAATAAACCACTAAAATAATATGCAAGCAATATCTTATTAATGCTAAATAGGTTGTCATTAACAAATATTTTCATACTAGGTGTTACGCAGCCTCATTTGTATGGTTTCTTAAAAATTCCGTTATAAAGTTATCACCAGCTTTTCATTTATTGATACTGAGGTGGTACGAAGTTTGTTGGCTTATCTAGTGGATATTCAATATTTTAAACTGAAACTTTCGTGGTTAACGAACATATAAAAAAATATTTACGGATACTACACAATCGTTTGGTGTACCGTCGTTATTTAAAATGTCCTGGATTTGGTCCAGGATCGTTCGCCTTGGTCTTCCCCTACCAACTTTCCCATTCACTTCAATCCTTTTAGTCAGTCTACTTTCATTCATGCTCTCTACGTGCCCAAACTATCTAAGCATACCTTTCTCAATTTAAGTCACTACATCTTCTTTTATACCACAACGTTCTCATATCACACTATTTGTAACTTTATCACTCAGTTTTAATCCAGTCATACTTCTCAACGCTCTCATCTCTACTGCATTTATTTTACTTATTTGCTTCTTCTGCCATACCTAAGTTTCACTACCATACATAAGTGTTGGCACCAACACTCCTCCATGCACAGCCAGTCTGGCCCTTTGAGACACCATCGAGCTATTAATAAAGGCGTGCAGAGCACCATTTACCATATTCCCTGCATTCACTCTCCTTTCAATATCACTTTCACATGTTCCATCTTTTCTAAATTTAGATTCCAAGTACACAAATACTTTCACCTCTTCCACTTGTTTCCCACCATCAAAATATTGCCATTCATCTCTTTCAAAAAGCATAACTTTCGTTTTGTTTACATTCACTTTCGTTCCTTTCCTTTTCAAAGCTTTACCATCTCCTTTAGCTCATTAGTGGATGGTGCAAGTATTACTTGACCATCAGCGTAGAGTAAACATTTGATGAGTAATTCATTCGTTCTTAACCCATACATACTTTCTTTTAATTCTGTCAAACATTTATCCATGGTGAGGTTGAGCAGCCATGGTGATGCAACACATCCGTGTCGAACACCTCTTTTGACTGGAAACCACTCCGTTTATGCGCTATTTATTCTGACACAAGCAATAGAACCCTCGTAGAAATATTTAAATGCTTGAATCATGTTACCGCTCACCCCATACGTAGATAACGTTGACTACAGCTCATTCCTCACCACTCGATCGAAGGCCTATTCTAAATCTATAAAAGCACAATAAACTTTGGTTTTACATTGGTTTGGTTTGGTTGGAACTTGTATTACATCTAATATAATGAAGAATTAATAGAATCAAAATGTGAGTGTTTTAAATGGCAGAACACCTGGCCTAAACGGAATATCCCGCGACCTGTTAATTGCTTTAACGTTATATGGCGTTGCGTTTTAAAAAGCGAAAACATGTTTTTCTAGTCAACCGTATACGTGTACTCGTTTCCGTTATTTAGAACGGATATAGAACCACTAAAGCCCTATTTTTACTTCTACATGACATAAAACTTTATTATAATTTTATATAAAACTGTGGCGATGAAAATTATCGGCTACTTATTATGTAATTAGACCACTAAGAGATTAATGCACTAAGAATAAAGTACAAAGCGTATTAGCTATCTTATTGCTAATTTTCTGTTCACATTTGAACACTTATACTTAATAATTAAATTAAATGGATTTATTACAAACTTACTAATTACACTACTGTTTTTCCATCAATTTTAATTTTGTTAAAGAACGACATGACACTAAAAAAAATTAAAAGCGCGTGCGTACAAAGTACACATGTCAGAAGTGAAATATCTTTGGCAAACTAATTTTTAAAACTTTCGACTTCCGAGACTTAGATACAATGAAAATGAAAGATATGTTAGGAATTTAATGATTTTAATTTAATTTGTGATTGAAATATTAAGTGTCGAAAATAGTACAAATAATTTATTGAAATCTCAAATGTCGAATTGTAAATAAAAATGCCACGTGTTTTTGTCAATATTAGAAATTGTTAAAAAAAAAATTGTTTTTCAATTTAAAATTTAGAAAAAGGAATTTATGAAATACTATTACTTCATATTTTATGAAAGATAGTATATTAAATTCTTAAATAACAAGTGGCAAATTAAAATGCCACATATTATTTGCAAATATTAAAACTACCTAACCTTCAAATGAATTAGCATAAACAACGCTGCACATCTTAATTGTTTCATACGTAAAAATTTTACCCTCATATACTTAACTTTAACCAATATAACTGCATACATTTTTAGAGAAAATAACAAATCAAACATTATTTATTCAAATAGGCTTTTACAATACTTGTTAATCTTAAAATGTAGTCCTTTTTTGTCACATTATGTCTAAAATACGAAGGATTTTATTAAAGAAACATTATAATAATGCGGGTACAAATGTAGTTTTATGTTTAACCGTGTGTAAAATTAAAACAATAGTGTAAATTATCGTCGACCTTGGTAATGAAGCGTGTTCGTAATAACAATGTAAGTTAAACCGTACTGTTTGTTTTATGTTCTGAATTACATTAAAATAGAAGTTTAGACGATAGGACACGCACAAGAGAACTATTTATTAACTAATATTTATTGACTATTTATAAACACACGTATTTTCATTTTTTTAATCAATGTATGTTATCATTAGGACTTAAATCCCGGCTTATTTGTTGTATTTATAAAGTAAGTGTTCGTAAGTATTGCTTTTGATTAACATAAAAGATGTTTTTAATTGAATTTTATGACACAAGTTTCCTGTTTCCCGCCCCTTTTAAATACTACCCTCTCTCAGGTTTCCACTTTGGATTTAAATGGAATTCCAATTCATGTACTTAATTGTCATTTACTTTAGAAAATCTTTGGCATCTTTTGAAAACAATGAATAGCTGTAAGCAACATTCATGCGAGTCAACAGTCACAAAACTTTTGCATTTTGATGGTAAATATTATGCATTAAGCTTCGAAAAGGAAAGGAATGAAAGTCAATGTAAACAAAAGGAAACTTATGCATTTTGGAAAAGATGAATCTATGATAAATCGCATTATTTTGATAGATGGGGAACAAGTGGAAGAGGTGAAAGAATTTGTCTACTTGGGATCTAAATTTACAAAAGATAGAACACGTGAAAGTGATACTGAAAGGAGAGTGAATGCAGGGAATATGGTAAATGGTACCCTGCGCGCCTTTATGAATAGCCAGACGGTGTCTCAAAGGGCCAGACTGTGCATTCAGGAGTGTGGGTGCCAACACTTATGCATGGTAGTGAAAGTTTAGTATGACAGAAGAATTACAAAAGTAAAATAAATGCGGTAGAGATGACAGCGTTGAGAAGTATGAGTGGATTGAAACTGAGTGATAATGTGATAAGAGAACGTTGTGGTATAAAAGAAGATGTAGAGATTAAAATTGAGAAAGTTATGCTTAGATGGTTTGGGCC
>JACTOM010000929.1:19403746-19442094 GCA_015832385.1 Elymnias hypermnestra
GTCGTCGTCGTCGTCGTCGCTTCAACCGATGGACGTCCACTGCTGGACATAGGTCTCACGTAATGACGTCCACAAGGCCCGATCTTGCGCCGCCTGGCTCCAGCGGCTACCGGCGACCCTCTTTATGTCATCGGTCCACCTTGTGGGGGGTCTCCCTACACTGCGCCGTCCGGTGCGGGGTCGCCAGTCCAGCACCTTCGGCCCCCATCGTCCATCGGTCCTTCGGACTATGTGCCCCGCCCATTGCCACTTCAGGTTCGCGATTCGCAGGACTATGTCGGTGACTCTGGTTCTACTACGGATCTCTTCATTTCTGATTCGATCACGTAGAGAAACTCCGAGCATAGCCCTCTCCATCGCACGCTGAGTGACTCTGAGCTGTCAAAGTCAAAGTACACATGTCAGAAGTGAAATATCTTTGGCAAACTAATTTTTAAAGCTTTTGACTTCCGATACTTAGATACAGTGAAAAAGAAAGATATGTTAGGAATTTAATGATTTTAATTGTCAGTGAAATATTAAGTGTCGAAAATAGTACAAATAATTTATTGAAATCTCAAATGTCGAATTGTAAATAAAAATGCCACGTGTTTTTTGTCAATATTAGACATTGTTAATTAAATTTTGTTTTTCAATTTAAAATTTAGAAAAAAGAATTTATGAAATACTATTATTTCATATTGTATGAAAGATAGTATATTAAATTCTTAAATAACAAATGGCAAATTAAAATGCCACATGTTATTTGCAAATATTAAAACTACCTAACCTTCAAATGAATTAGCATAAACAACGCTGCACATCTTCATTGTTTCATCCATAATAATTTTACCCTCATATACTTAACTTTAACCAATATAACTGCATACATTTTTAGAGAAAATAACAAATCAATTATGTTTAACCGTGTGTAAAATTAAAACAATAGTGTAAATTATCGTCGACCTTGGTAATGAAGCGTGTTCGTAATAACAATGTAAGTTAAACCGTACTGTTTGTTTAATGTTCTGAATTACATTAAAATAGAAGTTTAGACGATAGGACACGCACAAGAGAACTATTTATTAACTAATATTTATTGACTATTTATAAACACACGTATTTTCATTTTTTTTTAATCAATGTATGTTATAATTAGGACTTTAATCCCGGCTTATTTGTTGTATTTATAAAGTAAGTGTTAAGTATTGCTTTTGATTAACATAAAAGATGTTTTAATTGCATTTTATTACACAAGTTTCCTGTTTCCCGCCCATTTTAAATACTACCCTCTCTCAGGTTTCCACTTTGGATTTAAATGTAATTCCAATTCATGTACTTAATTGTCATTTACTTTAGAAAATCTTTGGCATCTTTTTGAAAACAATGAATAGCTGTAAGCAACATTCATGCGAGTCAACATGGTGTATGACCTGTGGGATATTCTCTTTATAATACATTATTACATAAATAATAGTACAAAATTTTTGCATTTTGATGGTAAATATTATGCATTAAGTTTTAAAAAGGAAAGGAATGAAAGTGAATGTAAACAAAAGGAAAGTTATGCATTTTGAAAAAAAGAAACTGTGATGAATGGCATTATTTTGATAGATGGGGAACAAGAGGAAGTGGTGAAAGAATTTGTATACTTGGGATGTAAATTTACAAAAGATAGGGAATGTGCAGGGAAAAATGCAGGGAATATGGTAAATGGTGCTCTGCACGCCTTTATGAATAGCCATATGGTGTCTCAAAGGGCTAGACTGGCTGTGCATGCTGGAGTCTTGGTGCCAACACTTATGCATGGTAGTGAAAGTTGGGTATGACAGAATAATCACAAAAGTAAAATAAATGCGGTAGGGATGACAGCGTTGAGAAGTATGAGTGGATTGAAACTGAGTGATAATGTGATAAGAGAACGTTGTGGTATAAAAGAAGATGTAGAGATTAAAATTGAGAAAGTTATGCTTAGATGGTTTGGGGACGTAGAGAGAATGAATGAATAGAGACTGACAAAAAAGATTTATGAGTTAAGAGTGAATGCGAACGTTGGAAGGAGAAAACCAAAGCGAACGTTTCTGGCCCAAATCCAGGACATTTTAAATAAGGTCCAGGTTAAGAGTACTCTAAAGCGACGAACTCGTATGAAGGGTTTAATGAGAAGGAAAGAAACGAAGGAGATATGCTAGAATCGTGGCAAGTGGAAGGACGTGGTCTCTGCCTATCCCTATGGGAATGAGGCGTGATGCTATGTATGTATGTAAATTTTTGCATAGTTAGTAGTAAAATTGCATGCAAATTGTTCATTGTTTCGGCGATTCCAATTAACTCAAAAGCTTTTGCTCCTGTGCAAGTGGACACTTGGTCTAACAAAAATTGGAATCAGTTATTTGCATGCAATTATTGAGTGCATCGTTAGTGCATTCAAAAATGAATGGATATGAGTGCACTTTGTACGAAGATTTTTATATTTACGAAGGTATTTAATGTCTGAACTGGCAAATATTCGTACACCAATGATTAACCCCATGCCTGTACCCCAACTTATAATAACTGTGGTAAAAGTTTCATGGGAATACTGCAAAATTGTCCAAACTCCATCACATTTGGATAATTGTAGCCAGAATAGGATACGACCTACCTATAAGCTCCAATTTTTTTTATCTCAGTATATCCTTAGTCTTTGCATTTTACGTTGATGTTTTTGGTGATATCTTTTTATTAGATTCAAACAAGTGAACAGGTTGCTAAATGATTTAAAAAAGATTGGCAAGCCTACTTGATTAAGACACCTTTGATTATGTTTTTTTTCCCTTCTTAACATAGGTTTTGAGTTCGATTCACACCAGGACAAATTTAGAAAGTTGTATTTATTATAAAGTGTTTGAATAACGGGGTATGAAACCTTAATGTTATAGCCTTTGAAACCATCTAACTGATGTGTGAAAACCGGTTTTAGACCTTGAAACTCACTTCCTCATCTCGAGGCCTTTAAAACTATTCCCATTTATTAATTTGTGTAAGCATCAAAAGAAGTCACAACAAAAAGAAGTTCAAATTAGTATACATAGGAAACCTTATAGATGTCACAGAAAAAAAAATATTAATAGTATCTAATAAATAAATATTTCATTTCATTTCTTATCCCTTGGGAAAGATCTCTTCTAGGAACCACAGAAAGTGGAAGAATTGTGTAAAACATATGGTCTAGGTGCCTTTATATAAATATACCGAGGTTATATTTACATACATACAAGTTAAAGATAATTATAAAGATACACCCATAAATATGTAAATACTATAAATATAATCATAAGAAATTTTTTACTCCTAATGAGATTCTTTGAAATTTGCTAACTGACTACGAGGGGAAAAGTGGTTTAGTTTGCTATACACAGTAATTGCTCTACAAAACTTTATAGAGGCCATTAAAAAAGTATATATTTAAACCAAATTACACTTACCTCAAATGAGATCATGGTCAAATATACAATCTTAATACAAATGTACCCGCATAAAAAAACTAAGTCATACACAAAAGATTACCTCACAATTTTGTTGCCAGATCGTTGCTCCGTTTGCTTTTTTAATTTGCTATTGTTCTTTGTAATGTTATGACAACAAAATATGTAGAGTTTATTCACCCAGCCCAATAACTTCCCGTCATGTTTTAACGTAGATAACTTATTTTTGCACTTAATATTTTGTCTGAAGTAAAGTTAATTGGAAACTTTTATCAAATTACATTCTTAGCAGACGCTTTGTATTCCTAAATCAATCAACTATAATCAGATGAGATCACAGAATGAAAGCTAACCTTATGCAAGAATGAGTAAAAATTACAGGAACTCACTGTGAACTGTATCACTATTGTTAGCAATTTTAAATTTATTAGGAGATGTATTGTTAAAGCGGAAGTAGTACAATTATTAGTTTACTGCAATTATTGTATAAAAGGAAACGGAAGTGCTCTTTCGTGTATCTTGACCGATGTTCGCCCCACCACGGGAATGCCATATAAAAACTCTGGTAAAGATACACAAGGCAGTTCAGTTATGTTTTTAATAGTAAGTGTTGTAATTAGTAAAGTGATAAATAATTAAAGTGCACAACACTAATTATTTATCACTTTACTGATTTCAAAAATATAGTAAAAAATATAGTGTTCCGAAGTGATATAGTGTATAGTATATTGTATTAAATATTTGTGAACTTTTAATAAATACTTTGGAAGAAATTATATTTGTTTAAAACCACTTCGGAAGATAGAGCTTTTACTATATAGCAAAATAAAGTTTCAGTATAGGTGTATTGATTTATTTCTTACAAAAAGCGTAAGTATGAAGTCCCTCAGTGTTTTGAAAATGGAAATCACTCTGTATATAATAATAAACCGGGATTATTCACGAAGCCATGATGACCCGATAGTAAGACGAATGAATTCTTATTCAAAGAAGTCGTAGATTCCAATCATGAGCAGGCATTACTAAATTTCTCAAGTTAATTATATGCTTGACTGTTCAGAAGGAACCATTTACTGTGCTTTTCGATTAAGGAAAGCATCACGAGGAAATCTACATACTCCGGCAGCGATATGTTTAACCTACCCAACCGTAGTGGTGGGTTTATGCGCTATAAAACCTCTCTCCCATGAGTGAGGAGGATTGTGCCCAGAAATGAGACATTAAAAAGCTCCTACTTACGTTATAAATCTATCAACATGTGACAATAATCACCTAAATAATCAAACAATGTTTCATATTTTAAGGAATCACATACCTATGCAATTATTCAAACTAATGATCATCCTCTAAACAAATTAAAATCTACAGTATTCTTAAGTATAACATTAGACTCGGGGCTTCTATGGGGTGCCCATATTAAGACTCTGGCAAGCATACTTAGTTCAGCGGCATTTGCTGTTAGGAAGGTAAGGCAACATACTGATGTTGAAACTGCTAAAATGGTGAATTTCGCTTATTTTCAGAGCAACATGTCTTACAGCATACTGTTATGGGGGAAGGCGGCGGACATTGAAACTATATTTATTTTACAAAAAAGAGCAATACGTGCCAAATATCAATGAGGATCTCGTGCCTCTTTAAGAGATACATTCAAAGAAACATCAATTCTCGCAGTACCGTCGCAATATACAGATACTGAATAACATCATATATAAAGAAGGTTCGACTCAAGATCTATCTAATTATCGTCCTATATCTCTTTTAAGTATTTTATCCAAAATACTTGAAAGTTTAGTTAATTCAAGGCTGCTTAATTTTATGGAAAGAAACAAAATTTTGAATGATAGGCAATTTGGCTTTCGCAAAGGCAAGTCTTGTGAGGATGCTGTTTCTTTATTGACGTCCACTATAAGTAATTGCTTAGACTCTGGTAAAAAGTGTATAGGAGTTTTCCTCGATTTATCCAAGGCCTTTGACACAATTTCTAGGAAGATATTATTGCGTAAAATGGAGACAATGGGGGTTAGAGGAATAGCAAATAAGTGGTTTCATAGTTATTTACACGCAAGAACCCAGAAAGTTAAAATAGAGAAACACATTAGTGATGCTCAGGCGATTAACTTCGGCGTTCCACAAGGAAGTGTTCTGGGACCGACGCTTTTTATAATGTACATCAATGACCTAATGAATCTTATCGATGTGGACTCCGAAATAATTTGTTACGCCGATGATACCGCCCTTATTTTTAAAGGTTTAACTTGGGAGAAAACACGAAATTTGGCAGAAAAGCGCCTTATTACTATCACACAGTGGCTTAACCATAACCTTCTAACATTAAATATCCAGAAAACTAAGTTTTTATGCTTTCATAAAACTGATCATTCTAAACCTCCATCAAACTTAAAGCTTCAAATACATGAGTGCGCTATAACAGAAAGTGATTCTTGCAGCTGTCATCATTTAACTAGGTCTCTTACAGTAAAATATCTTGGTATAATTGTTGACCATAAAACTAACTTTAAAGGACATATTAATGCTTTGGCAAGTAGAGTTCGGAAATTAATAGGCATATTTAAGCTCTTACGTAAATGTGCGGATCAAAAAATATTACGTCTTGTTTACATGGGCCTTTGTCAATCTCTGTTAAGTTATTGTATTACTGTCTGGGGTACTGCATCAAAAACAGCTATGATGGAAATAGAAATTGCTCAGCGAGCTGTAATTAAGGTAATTTTAAATAAACCACTGTTGTATCCCACGGATTTGGTATATAAAGATTTCAAAGTATTGCGAGTACGTCAACTGTGCCTTTTGCAAATTGTATTAAATACGCACCGACTTGTATTAAATAACCCCGAATACCACGAACTGACACGATTAAGAGTCTACAGAATCCTAAATACCATACATATAGAATGTCCGAAGAAACACATTTATATCTATAACAATATTAATGCACTCAGGAGTCTAAAAAATCTTGGCGTCCGACAATCTAAAGGAATAATAACAACACTCCTCTTAAATTTAAATTATAACGCCTCTGAAACAATTCTTAAAACTGTTTCGTAAGCCTGGCACTTGTAAATAGACAAATATATATATTAAAAAAAAAAAACCAAGATCAAACACATTAAATATGACTTAACAAAATAATATATTATATATAAATAAATATTTATTAAATAATATTAATAATAAATAGTAGTAATAATAAGTTAATATTTACTGTTCCAAACGGGAATGATTTGATTTGGAAAAGCACTGTCATGTACGAGTACATGCTGTGTATGTATGTATTAATAAAGGAACATATCCTGCAGGAACAGTCCATGCCTCAAAAATGAATAAGCATAATAGGTCATTGACGATGTATCTCTAAGTTACCCACAACGGCCGGCAACGTACTTTGTGAATTATATAACTGAAGTCTAGTCTAGTCTAGTCTAGAACTCCACAATACAAGCTCGCTTAGTGTGGAGTTCACTGGATTATACAATTGAAAATATTGCACAAACTACACAGTCTACATAATAATTATTAAGTATATGTTGTATGGTTTAACTTTAAGGCCAAAATTTTATTTTTTACTTTTTCTTTATGTATTATCACTTGTGTATCAGCAAACAAATGTCTATATATATTTACATATGTATACATTTGTTTGTTTGTTTTGTAATATTTTAGGTTAGTGTGTGAAGATAAATAAATAAAATAAAAAATAAATCCGTGGTAACATTCACTTATACAGCAATAAAAGTGATGCATTTAACAATTTTAATACAAGAAATAAAAACAAACTTGTAATTCCATATTTTAGAGTGAAGGAAACCTCCTTCACTCTAAAATATGGAATATATCTCTTATTCTGAACCCAGAAATCATTTGTCGGGTTGAGTGCACGTATTTTTAACAAGATACCGTCACATAATTTTAAGAAATATGTCAAGAACATCCTATTACAAAAGGCTTATTGTAATGTTGAAGATTATTTAAGCGATAGCAATGTTTGGGCTTGATTCCAGATGCTTACAGAAGCAATATATTATACATTGTAACATACAAAATTATCTTTAAAAGAGTAAACGTTGAGTTTCGACGTTGAGAACGAGACCAATGAGGCAATCGCGAGAGATATTAGAGAGGAGATATTTCCTGAGCATCACATAATATAAGATTACCGCTCCCATCTCTACTCAACAAAAGTCACAATTTTACCTAATCTTCTCGAACGATAGAAATTATAACAAAAAGGCAACCTCACTTAAAACCTTAAGGCATGACAAATGGTCAGTGATATTAGAGTATTATATAATAACATCCTCCCAATAAAGAACACGATTTATCATCTCGACAATGATGTAATTACTGTAACTGTATTCCAAGGAAAGTCTATATATGGCTCTAATGGATAACAATAATGAGTCAGAAGAAAACTAACTATATAATAATATATTTGTAATTCTTAGTATCAAATATGTTTACTGAACATTCCAGAACTGCGCCTACGAGTAAAAGCATTTTTAAATTCGTTATATCTTATGTAGGTAATGTCCGATTTTAATCATTTAAAAAGTATTTCAGAGGTATTGATATGAGCTTTATTAAAATATTAGTAGGATAGGAATTAATACGAGTGTTATGAATATATATGGTTTGATTATTGATGGCACTATATTTAACTTTTGCAATGTAAAAAGTAGTTATAGTGGCATAACTACAGTAGTTGGACATATGGTATCTTAGACATTTTTGTAGATATTAATACGTTCTATAATACTGTAAAACATTTTTTTATTCTATCATCAATAGTTTCCGCTGCACACGCAATGACAGATTTTATGTGGCAAATTTTTCGCACCTTACGTTACATGAATGTATTTTGTTAGGGATCCCTATTTTTTTTTGAGAAAGTAATGTAGCCTTTGTAGCTCAGTGAAAATGTAGCTTTCTAATGGTAAAAATATTTTCGAAATCGGTCAAGTAATTTTTGTGTGAAAACATTACAAACATACATATAAAAACACCAACGTTTCCTCTTTATAATATTACTTTCGATAACATCGGGTTTACACCTGCTAAGCCCAGTAATGTAGTTAACTTGAATTTGAACCTCCATGCTCGTTTGATCTTTGCTCCCAAGTAGCATCACGTAACAAAATCCCTTGACGTGTCTTTGAACATACCTGTAAGAGAAAGAAAATAATCTTTACATATTATACACATAAATTATATAGAAGTGTCTACTTTTAATAGCAAAAACATTTTTGTACTTAACAACTAAATTAATGTTTAAACAACAACAAAAAAGTGGAAGCTTTTATGGTTTATATTGTATTAAATTCTATGATATTATTCAGTTTTTAAATACACCTGTAGATAATTATTTTAGCGTAATTTTCTCTAGGCTCCCATAAGAAGTTTCATTTGAAAATAGCTAAGGGGCCTATTTTAACGTGATTTTTTCTAGAACATAGCTAATGTTATTGATGATCATTTTCATGGGTAAGTATAAGAGTGCATCCCACTATTTTATAAAAAGGGATTTATAGTTTTATTTTTGTTATTCTTGAATAATAACTTTATAAGTAAAATGGCTCAAAAAGGCAAAAAGTAAACACAAAAGCTATGCTCGCATACAAAACGGGTACAACCGAAATCCAATAAAGGAAATTCGTACATGCGATCTGTAAGAATATACAATCGAAGGGTTATCCCTTAAAGGGTAGTCGAGCAAAAAGCATTGATTCATGTGGGAAAGTGACCCCTGTCCCTTTCTACATGAGTGGCGGTACAAACCGGTTAAATAAAGGTTAGTGTATAATCTATACAAATAAATAAAATTGGAGCGCATGTTTGTAATTTCGAATTAACAGCTTTTCATTAATTAAAAAGTTTATAAGTCACTGATAATAGGGACAGTACTTATAACAAACAATTTTAAATTTTGTTTTTGTAAGCCTGTCTGTCACTCACTGTGTTTGTTCCCGATAATTTTAAAACGCCTGAAGTGGTTTTGGCTAATCTTTAATTGGGAGACAGCTGATATTATAAACAGCAACATCATCATCATCATTTCAGTATACTTGCATTGCTGAGTCTTTCTTGTTCTGATTAGCCTTAGTGGCTGTGTGGAGTAGCTGTTTTCATATCTCTCTATCCTTTTCTTGTTTTAGACCCGTTGGAAGTGATATAGTATTTATTTGGTCGAACTAACGGGTAGTTAAACGACCCCTTGGTCTTTTTCCCACCACAACCAGTTTCTTCAAGTTATCTGGCTGTTTTCGGGCAATATGACCAAATAATGGAGTGCTCGTTGGTAGCAGATGGTGGATAGCCTTGTTGTAATATTAAGTTGTATAAGGATGCATCTATTTGTACTTTTAGCTGTCCTAAAGCCTCTATCGTTTTTCGACCAGCTTCACAGATGGACCATGATTCAGATCCGTATAGAAAAGTAGTAAATTTAGTAACTTAAAGTAGTTTATTTCTTAAAATAAAGCCTTCGAAAATACTCCGCGAGGAACGGCTAAGTTTTAATATAGCATTGCATGTAACACTGGTATTGCAAATTACTAATATTTTATGAAACATATTTTAGAGACATTGTTTTAAACGAAAATAATAATTATTATAACACGTGAGTTGACAGTACATTTTTGAAGTGAAACTTCTTTAGGCGCATGGGGGTAAAATTTTTACGGATGAAACGCGTGATTAGCGTTACGCAGATGTGCAGCGTTTTTGATGCTAATTCATTTGATGGTTAGGTAGTTTTAACATTCACAAATAACATGTGGCATTGTAATTTGCCACTCGCCATTTAATAATTTAATATACTATTTATCATACTATATGAAATTAATATATTTCGAAAATTCGCTTTTCTAAATTTTAGATACAAAAACAATTCGTCATTTGAGATGTCAACAAATTATTTGTATTAATTTTCGACACTTTGAATATTTTAATGGCAAATTTCTAACATATCTTCCTTTTTCCCTCTCTCTAAGTCTCGGAAATCTAAAATTTTAGATTTGTATAAATATAAACAAGACTTAAAAATTAGTTTTCCAACGAAGTTTCATTTCTGACATGTGTACTTTGTGCACGCACTTTTAACTTTTTTTTAAAAAAGATGATTACAAAAATCACTTGATTGTAATAAGAAGCTACTTAAAGTCAAGCACCGTGTGTTGGTTTAATTTAAATTTATGACAATCTATTTAGGCAGTCTTAATTACACTCTTAAATGAAACTTTCCAATTATCTGTGATCAGGTGTAGCTGGTATTTAAACATTTTCATGGGTCCAAAGTTATCATGTAATGCAGAACAAGAAATTACATTTTACTGTAGTGTGCGTTTAACTTTATAGGCCTCTTATATGGCTGTGTAAGTGCCGTAAACGTTTCCCGATTACGTATGTCGTAAAAAGCAATTTGCCGTGGCAATTGGTTCAAGGAATGTCTGCATAAATAAAAATATACACAAGCATTTTACGGAAAATGTAAATGATATTGAAATTGCCTCTATTACTCGCGATTTTTTATATTTATAATAATATTTCTTTATCTGTTAAAAGGCGATCAAAATACCTAACAAGTTCTACAAAATAAATAATGTACAAGCGTAAATATAGTTTTTTATATTATGCTAAATGATTATGATGAATTCAATGCATTGTCATTGATAGTTAAATGCTGTTACTTCTATTATATTACATGAATTTATTCCTTTTATATTAATACCTAATAAGTTTCTAAAATGGATAACTTTCATTAGCCTGATTTTTTAAATATATATTACTCATCAAATACAAACCATTTTAAGCTTATTTAACACGCCTAATAATGCATTGATTTTGATTGACAAATGACTGATAAAAATACACAGTAATACACAGTACTTATAGCAAAAAGTCATTATATTTGCTCCCAGCAATCTCTGAAACGGCTGGACCGATTTCGACGAGACATTCACTGGTAGATAGCTGCTTTTATATGTAGTAATATAAGCTACTTTTATTTCAGAAAACATGGTATCCGGAAAGACAGTGCAAGGAACAACTTTCTATTATAATATCGTAAACAAAACACTTTTATTATACAAATATTAGTTATGTTAAGTTATACAAATAAGTGTTATTATACCAACTCCACTCAATGATTAAAAAAAAAAGTACATAGCTTCGTAGCCACCCAAAAATTATCATATAGTATAATTAGACGAAGTCAATATAATCTTAATTTAGAAAGACATTGTTTCATAAATAAATTATTTACCACTGTTACTAATAATGTGTGTTTTATTTATTACTGTACAACCACTGTTACTAATGATGTGTGTTTTAATCATCATGCTTTAACAGTTATATGATTAACAAATAACTGATATCTAGATTGATAAATGGGTTGAAATTATTATATAATTACAAAAACGTCAAAACATCTAAAATGCAGTTGACGCTTTATACTTCATCATCTCAACCGATGGATGTCCACTGTTTGACATAGGTCTCCTCCAAGGATTTCCATAATACACGGTCTTCTGCGGTTTGTAACCATCGGCTTCCTGCGACCCTTTTCAGGTCATCTGTCCATCTGGTGGGGGGTTGGTAGACACCAAAGATGCGCTTACCGGTACGTGGTACCACTCCAGTACCTTGCGACCCCAACGTCCATCGTTTCGCCTAGCTATGTGCCCTACCTATCGCCACTTCAGCTCCGCGACCCTTCGAGCTATGTCGGTAACTTTTGCTCTTCTGCGAATCTCTTCGTTTCGGATTTGATCCCGAAGAGATACTCCGAGCATAGCTCGTTCCATAGCCCGCTCTGTGATCCTGAACTTTCTAATAAGGCGCATAGTCGTTGGCCATGTGTCGCAACGGTAATTCATCACTGGCAACAGGCGCTGTTCATATCATTTTGTTTTTAGACACTGAGGAACGTTCGACGAAATGATTTGACGTAATTTTCCATACGCTGTCCATCCGACTTGGATTCGGCGGTTAACCTCTTTATACTTAGCGGCCGTAGAAATACATAAATCGTGTAACAGTTATCTGAAGCCTTTACCAGCAACATAACATAAAAGTTTTACCTTATATTTGTTTTTGTTTATGCTGGGAAATGCTTTTACGCAGCTCAGACATTATATCGGGAGTGTGAGCCTCGCTGGCAAGCTAGAATACCCGCTAAAACCCAGCGATACCCTCCACATCCTTTTATGATGCACCGGAGGATCGGTAGACGCAATCTACCCTGGTAATCTGTAAGATTCCCGGTGGGAAACTTAAGAAAGAGGCAAGGGAAGCGTAAATCTACCCCTCTTAACTCCCAACCTCCTGCGCCGGATTAAAGGAGCGTCCACAAAGTCTTTCTTCAGCCAGTAACAAGTTATATAACAGTGATAATACAGTCAAAATGAAAGCACGCTAATCTGGTAAGACGCAATTTACCTTTTATGGTTTGTACACAGCATCGCACCGGAACACAAACCTCTTGCCTGACGGTACGTATTTACTAGTACTGTGTTACCTAGCCTCGACCGAAGCCTCCCACCAGTGCAGACTCAGACTAATTACAAAATCAAAATATTCTTTATTCAAGTAGGCTAAAAACGCACTTTTGAATCATCAGTAGTCTGTGCGTTGGTAACAAATCTACCACCGGTTCGGAACGTTGAATCCGCTGTGAAGAAACCGGCAAGAAACTCAACGGTTACTTTTAAAGAGAATGTTATTATGTTAAAACGTGTTACACTTTGCTGATGTGTGCAACTGGAGTCAACTCCAAACATTTTTATCGCTCAGATAATCTTCAACATTATAATATGCCTTATGCAAAATAACAATGCGTATCCTCAACTCGACAAGTGATTTTAGAACCTTCTTCATTCTAAAATATGGAATTACAAGTTTGTTTTGATTTCGTGTGATTGTGTATTTCACTTTGTTTTTGCTGTAAAAGTGAATATTATCACGGATATATAAGATTATTCAATATACAAAATACAATATATAAATTCTAACAAAGCAGGAACTCTCAGCACCTCACCAGCGAAGATATCAGTTCGAAATTTATACAATATTATACGTAATAAGAACTTGAAGACGCTCACGAAAAGGTTTAATTAACATCGTTACTTGGAATTACTGATTCTCACGAGTCATTGTATTAAAAAAAGTATATCCAAGCAAGAAATAACCGGTTAATGATGTAAGTATTGGCAAAAAAATTATAATTGAAGAGGTGTTCTCGATATAATTTTTCAGAATTCACCCTCCACTCGTAATCTCACCCCGTTTTGGGAAAAAAACGTGATTTGAATAACACTCCATGAATTATTGGTAACCGTTTCTCAAAACGCAATTTTAATATTTGACTCGGTTTTATAGCTTATTGGAACTCCGAATAAGGAAAACGTATTCGGTTATTTATAACACCGGTGTACAATGATTTGTAGTTTTTGATATTGCGATATCATGAATTCATAGATAAGATTTCCGGAAAATGTCAAGGATAAAAAAAAATATACATTTTTAGCCGGAATGCATGGCCTAAAATATAAATGACTATATTACTCACTAGATATTATAGAAGATAAACATTATATATTTGAATACTCATCGTGTATATGTTCAAAATATGTATATAAGTAAGTAGCAGCCCATTAAGGTCCCACTGCTGGGCGCAGGCCTCCTTACTCCAAGGAGTGAGGGTTTTTAGAGCATAGACCCACCACGCTGCTCCACTGCGGATTGGCAGGCATAGTACACAACAAGTGTAAGTGTAGTCCGATGTGGAGGGAATCCGACACGACCGGAGAGAGATCAGGCGCAGGACCGACGCCTTAACGTGCTCTCCGATGCACGGGGAAGATCACACCGCCAACTTCCCAACTTCGGACAAATATTGAGGAAATCTTATTAGAAAACTCGAACCCAGGACTCGAACCCAGGACCTCATGTCTGTAGTCGAACATGATAACCACTAGACCAATGAGGCAGTTGTAAGTAAAATATGTATATATATAAATGTAATTCAAATTTCTGTTTGTAATTTCAAATTAAATTCTTTTCACTAAATGTAATATGAAAATATAAAACACGTTAAATATATACGTTTCTTATAAAAAAAATCAATTTTTAGTATATTTTAAATGTCAGTAAGTTTTTTACTGCTTATCTCTGAAACGACTGAACCGATTTTGACGGGCTTTCACTGGCTGATAGCTTGTGTTATAACGAGTAGCTTAAGATTAATTAAAAAAAAAAGTGTTATTGAACTCCTCCGAAATGGCTTGTACGTTTTTTTATGAAATTTGTTGTTAATCTGCTAGATTTAAGGATAGATCGTAAAGTATTTATTATCCTCTTACCTCCATCCCCCCTTTTTTAATCGTGATACGAAATGCGCGGTTCAACTAGTATTTTTAACCATTAAAAAATTACTATGTTTTTTCAATACACAATATAACTTATCGAGTTTTATCGAGTATATCGATGGTCCCTAGGTATAAACAGTCAACTTACACTTTAGACATTTAGACCTTTCATGATCCCTTATCAACATAGGGCATTTGCGGCAACTTACCAGCGCAGGGTTGCCGGGAGGGTCGGAGGAGATGAGTGTCTTGATTTTGACGAGATCCGGAGGGTTAGAGCCCATGCCGACAATGTTCTAATGAAAGTGTGGAAGGAGGATCTCGAATCCCTAATTGCGGTGCGGGTGTCATCTCGTTGAAGGAGGCAATGGAGAGAGAAAGGGAATGTGAACTTCTGTGTCTTCCTGAACGCCTTTTGCCTCCTTCTTAACCCACTCTTTGCCGGTTGCAACCGGAAGTGTCAGAGCGAATGCGCAAGGGAGCCTCTGACTCTTCCAATTGAGGTTGATGAGGGTGTCGCTGAGTTTTAGTGGGTATTCTAGCTTACGTGCGAGTCCCACACTCCATGCCCTCGTTGTAGGGGTGCGTAAAAGCATTTCTCAACAGAGAAGAGAGAAAAAAAACGGCATTTTAAATAATATAGCCGGGGTAATACGTAGTCTATTCACTAGTAAGAGTATCTTGTTCAAATTTACAAAGAAAAATTATATTTATTTGTACTAGCTAGAAATAAATTACAAAAATCTTATAATACTTGACATCACTAACGGTTACAACTACAATAAACAGTGTAACATCATTCGTAAGACAATATCATGAGAGCTCCGTCTAGTAGAATTGCTCCATATTCAACGCATACTAAAATTTACAATGCAAACACGTAGGGCCTCTGTATTTCACATACATTGCTGCCTTTCTCAGTAACAAATGAAATACTTCAGGATCAAACTGCGGCAGTAAGTGTGGAGCATATTGAAGAATCCGTAGTGAACATTTTAAATTACGTTGGGGTCAAATTTCATGAATACGGGACGACAAATAGTTTGCGGAGACTCCATTACGGAAGTCGTAAAATTACAAATGAACTGTTAAATAATTGACTATGAATTAGAGTTTGAAAAGCTGTTTACATTTAAACCGTTTTAGCAGTAAAATCAACCCTATAGTAACAAGTAAGCAATATATAAGTATTTATTTATTCGGTAGCCAACATGTTCAACCTTTACTTTTTATGCCTAAATTACAGGCTAACTTGGTATACAATAGTACGTAATGTAAACGACTAATCTCAATTCTAAAACTAAAACTATTTAAATATTACGAGAGAAGAAAGAAATATTACAAATTAACAAAATAGCGTGGTTGAAAAATAAGGGTTT
The DNA here is from genome assembly GCA_015832385.1 of Elymnias hypermnestra. Classification (NCBI taxonomy): domain Eukaryota; kingdom Metazoa; phylum Arthropoda; class Insecta; order Lepidoptera; family Nymphalidae; genus Elymnias; species Elymnias hypermnestra. The sequence goes on from JACTOM010000929.1 coordinate 19,419,956, forward strand.
GTTGTACGTGAATACGTCTTGCGCGCGGTGTGTTACAGCCCTTACTTGGCGTAATTAAATCTTTGATCCTTTAGCTATCCAGTGGTGTAATTGGATTTCGGATGGAGCTGATAAATATGTAGCTACAACATCAAGTTGTACCTCCCAATTTTGTTATCATTCATTTTTTTTTTGGGTTACCTCCCCATGTAAGCGATTTTAAAATTCACGTCAAAAAAGAAACATTTAAGAATTATTTTATTTCACATTTCACTGATATAGAGGAATCCCGATATATACACTTATTCCTTAATTGGTTAAGTATATAAAAAAGCTATTGGAAAAATGACACAATTTTTTTATATAAAGTTGATACAATCACGCAAACATGTTAATATTCGAAACAGTATTGTATTTTGTCATGATCAATTTGTGCTTTCATATGCTTAGCATTATTTAATTTATTGTAAATACAATTTGGATGGACATGAAACATGTTAATTAAACTTTCAAATACAAAATTAATCACCAAAATATGTTGCGGTTGTTCATTTGATTGGCGCCTGTGAAATGTTGTGCAAAATACTAAATTACCACTAAAATAAGCAAATCCGTTATTGATATTATTAAAGGTATTGGAAAACTTGTGTATAATGTACTGTGCAAATATTAATATATATAGACCTTTGTAAAACAGTTTGTATTTGCCAAGTGGATTTAAGAAGCTTGCTGATTTGATTTGCTATATTAATGGAACTTATATTGTTCGCGCACGATGTTATAGTTGCTCTGTGGGCATGGCGCGATATAGTCTGTCAAGATCTCTTATCTGTGGTGTAAGAATCCTTTGGGATTTGGAAGAGGGTTCAAACTCGGAAGCGCTTGGAGGACGGCCGCGGTCTAGGGCCGTCGCGAGATTTTGAGTTTTTGTGCGGAAGGAAGTGCGGGATCCCACGCGTCTTTTGGTTCGGGGGAATAGATGATATCCTCGACGCGTTGGACGCAATAGACTTCCCTCCATTGGAGCCAGGGAACGGAAGAGTAAACCAGCGTCGCCGATCACGGACATCCGCGACGCTTTGGCAGGTTACATACTCTGTACATCCCACAACTACACTTTACAGTACACACATTCACGTGAACAGACACCAGCCGGAGTCGACGCCTTCGAGGAGAGGGGCGCCTGGACTCGAGGTAGGTGAGAGTTCCCTACTAGCCGTTCGGCACCTCTCGAATCTCTCCGAGACTCATCCCCTCCGCGCCGACGAATTGGCTGACAGCTGGCCCTATAGCTGCAAATGGGCCCCAGCCTTTATGGCGGCATCTTTTGATAGCCAACCGACGGCGAGAACATATATAATAATTTTCTTAGGTAGAAGAAATAAGATATTAATTTTCTTTCAAGGCTGGTGTTGGATAAAGTTTAGGACAAGAATCTCATCCTTAACATAGGAGGTAGGGTGCCAGGAGGCGCAAGATTGACTACTTGCTTATCATGTATTATATACCCTTGACGAGAATTTATCATTGCTCAAGATAAAGTGAAGTATAAACACTCGCCTCCATATTACGTTAAACAAATTACCACTAGGTTTTACAGTCATGAAGGTATAATTAATAGTGAACTATGTTATGTTAATTATTTGTTTTTGTAAACATAAAACTTGCACTTGCATTTATAAATAATGCATGCCGAGTTCGCCTTTGCATATACTGCAACTCTTCTTAAAATATTGTGTAACTGTAATATTTTTAGTGTCACATCTATTAGCAAACCTTATTAATTAAATAAATAATCTGGAGTGTGAGCAAGTTTTATCAAAAGACCAATTAAATGGTTAGATTTTTTTCAAAAGCAAATGCCTTCCCAATGTTAAACAATATTGGCAGGTGATCACCCATGGGAGCTCAGGGCGGAAGTTCTCACGGCTACTTAGCAGTATAGAATAGCCGCGAGAACCAGATGGAGATTACCAGACGCTGACCAAGTAAGGAGGGTCAGGGTTCTAGCTAACAGAGCCTTGACCCAAAGGTGGAAGGAGGATCTCGGGTCCCCAGTGGCAGGCGTGGCCATAGTAGGAGCAATCCGCACTCATCTGGGCAAGTGGCTGGGCAGAGAGCACGGATCGCTATCCTACAGATTGTTACAGGTGTTTAGCAGTAATGGTTGTTTCGGCAAACACCTGTATCAAACTGTTGGCTGTGAGTCGTCGGCTAGCTGTTATGAGTGTGGTTCCTCCTTAGACACAGCCCCCCATACGGTGGCAGAATGTCCCACCTGGGGTTCTCAGCGATTCATTATGACGTCGCTGATCAGCACAAACCTCTCACTGTCTAGTATTATAGGTGCAATACTCATCAGTAAGCAGGCCTGGAGAGCGGTTGCCTCCTTTTGCGAGACTGTCATCTCGCTTAAAGAGGCACTACAAAGGAAGAGTGTGAATGACGCTCAGGCACTCCGGCGCCGACGAAGGGAGTAGAAAACAGGTGGAGGGGGTTCATACAACTCCTCCCCCTGTAGAAAATCTGTAATCCGGCTACAACCGAGGGACAGACAGGAATGCCTCAACGAATCTCTAGCTCCTCACTCATGGTTAACGACAGTGGGGTTTTAGTGGATATGCGCGATCTTACCCCTCGCGGAGTCCCACACTCCCGACCCTACAGTCGGGGTGCGTAAATGCACAATTTAAAAGATAACTGAATTATAGATTTCATTTAAATTTTTCGCCTCTAAAACTAGGATATGTTATATAAATTACGAACGTTAAAGATTACTTGCTTAATCTTTCAATAACATCTGAATGATCTATTTAGAAAATCAGTACAACAAATAAACTTTGTTTACCTCAACAGTGATGTGTTTTGAAGTTTGACTGTATTGATTAATCATCGACATAGAAAATCAATCACCAAAACACGTGTCCGTTACTGACTAGACGCTTGCCAAATGTTAACCATTACAAAATAATCAAATCAATTATCAAACTTCTTACCTGCTCGATTTTCAAAACCTCTGAAGTGTGTTTTAAATATATACCCACGGCTGAAACAATGTGTTTTACATCGTTATGGTTTATTTAAATCGTATCCCGATGTTAAGAAAACTATTCACTTTGGAGTTTATTCCGTAATAAAAATCAGTGATACATTGTTTTATTGTAAAAAAATTCGCGAAAACTTTGTGAAACTTTCTGTGCAAAGATTAATCTTATCACGATTTGCTATGATTTTATATCGGTACCGTATGGTAATACTTGCGTCATCCGCTAATGAGCTACAAGAGATGATAAATATTATGAATAAAGCTTTGAAAAGGAAAGGAATGAAAGTGTATGTACACAAAGCGAAACTTTTGCTTTTTGAAAGAGATGAATCTATGATGAATGGCTATATTTTCATAGATGGAGAACAAGTGAAGAGGTGAAAGAATTTGTATACTTGGGATCTAAATTTACAAAAGATGGAACATGTGAAAGTGATATTGAAAGGAGAGTGAATGCAGGGAATATGGTAAATGGTGCTCTGCACGCCTTTATGAATAGCTAGATTGTGTCTCAAAGAGCCAGACTGGCTGTGCATTCAGCATTCAGTGTTGGTGCCAACACTTAGACAACGTGGCAGAAGAATCACAAAAGTAAAATAAATGCGGTAAAGATGAAAGCTTTGAGAAGAATGATTGGATTGAAACTGAGTGATAGTGTGATAAGAGAACGTTGTAGTATAAAAGATGTAGTGACTAAAGTTGAGAAAGCTATGCTTACATGGTTTGAACACGTAGAGAATGAATGAAAGGAGACTGATAAACAGAATTTATGAGTCAAGAGTGAATGCGAAGGTTGGAAGGGGAAGACCAAGGCGAACGTTACTGGATCAATCCAGGACATTTTAAATAACAGCCAGGTGAAGAGTACTGTAAACCGACGAACTTGTATGAAAGGTTTAATGAGAATGACAGAAGCGAAGGAGATATACAAGGGTTGTGGCAAGTGGAAGGACGTGGTCTCTGCATGCCCCTATGGGAACGAGGCATTTTAATTTGTCACTCGTCATTTAATATACTACTTTTCGTAACTCATTTCATAAATTCTTTTTTCTAAATTTTACTTACACGATACAATTCGTCATTTGAGATTTCAATAAATTATTTGTATTAATCTTCGATACTTTAATAAAAATTAAATTCTTAATATATCTTCCTTTTTCCCTCCCTCTGTCTGGCAAATCCAAAGTTTTAGATTTATATAAATATAAACAAGATTTTAAAATTTGGTTGCCAAAGAAGTTTATCTTCTGACATGTGTACTTTGTACGCACGCAATTTTATCTTTTTTTATAGCTGACAAGTTAGCACTTGACTTGGATTACACCTGATGACAAGTGATGACACAGTTTAATCAGCGCGCTAATCTGGTAAGAGGCAACTTACCTATTACGATTCGTTCTTGATGGTACAAATTAAGAAATTCGAAAGCTTCCTAAATTCGCCACACAGGGGTTCAAACTTAAACTGCTAACAAAGCCCGAGCTTTTGGCTTAGTAAGGCTCAGCTAAGGCTTTAGTATCGTGTAATACCTCCATGTGTGGTCTGAACTATGCAAACATTATGATTATTTTTTTATATACAAAATCAATCCTTAAGAGCCCTCTTCATAAAAGTAAAACTCCTGTGCGTACGTTTCCAAAGAATTAATTTATATGTAAAAGGATCAGCCATGACCCTATGGCACAGTCTGAAGACAATGAGTGGAATTTGAATTGAATGGTACATGATTAGAATTTATTTTAATAGGTTATCTTCATGAATCACTGAAGTTAATAAGGAGAAAGGAACCGCAAGATTTCTAAGATTTAACTCTTTGGATAACGTTGCAATTTAAATAGAAACTTCTGAGGGTAATGTAATTGCATGAACATAAAGCTTGTGTAAAGAGATTTTAAAAGCTTCATAAATGTTTATTAACATACGTTTAATTTCCTTCTAGGAAATTAACTCGAACATTTATTAACATACAAATAAAGCTTGAACTACTAAATCTAATTGAATGGTAATATATATGAGTTATCAGATCAAGGTATATAATTCTAATAATAAGAATACTTTGGCTTTTTATAGGCGGTGAACCTTGACTTTATATTACTGTAGTAGGTTACTAGTTCACACCTAAAGCCATCGTAATCTAATCACATCAACCTACCGCATAATATCAGGCTTCACTCGGCGCTGTTAATACAATGTCTATACTTATAGAAAACACAAGTATTTATTGTCTGCCAGTCTAATTAACCAAGTTTAAACTTTGCGGCTAGACGGTTTCAGAAAGATTTTGGGGAATAACGATTGTAATGACAATATATTTCATTGCTTGTAAACATAGACACAGCGAGATAGATATTAACAATTTATGAACGTCAAAGTGGTATTCAAAGGATATATAATTACTTATTGTTTTAAACTTAAATTTTCGTGGTTTATTAACATATTGACTATTTGAACGGGTACATATCACGATGGCGATTTTTAATTTTTAATTTTGCCGATATTTCGACCCAGTTGCATGGATCGTGGTCACGACGATACTGCTGTGGTCGGTTGTGTCAAGCTGTCAAGGGCAGAATCTGTCTACCCTACGTCTGATTCTTTTATTTTTCACGGCACCCACATCCATTTGTCGGCATACTACACTCACAACGTCACGTTTTAATTTTGAAAAATTGCGTCGTTTGTTCATTTGGCATAGCTTCACCACTGGATTCCACGTATCAGCCAGCTTAAAACCATCTTCACGATTGAAATTAGGATATTTTTTAATTTCAATGGCCTCGCGAACTAATCTCGGCATATAATGGCGGTCCGTGGAAAGAACTTTCGGGCTATGAAGTTCTATCCAGTGTTGAGTTCCCTGCTGCAAAATGTGCTCCGCGATCGCAGATTTTTGTATGTCGTTGTGCTTGACAGCATTTATGTGTTCTGACACACGAGTTGCTATGGAACGCTTCGTTTGCCCAATATAAGAGCTTCCACAGCTGCAGTCAATTTTGTAAACGCCCGGACATTGATACGGTAAACGATCCTTCGGAGATCTTACCATGTTTATAATCCTTTGTAAGGGAGTGAAGACAGTTTTGATGCTATAATCGTTTCGCAGTAGCCTGCCTATTCTGTCCGTCACTCCCTTTACAAAGGGTAAATAGGCCTTTGGCCTTTCTACCTCCAAAGGTCGTTTATGGTGTCTCTGCTTGCTGACGGGTTTTGGGGATCTATGTCCATTCCGACGTAACACCTCTCTTACATGGGTTAACTCGTCCTGAACAGTTAGATCATCACATAAATCGTGAGCTCGACTGATCAATGCTGTCCCGACCGAGGCAAGGTGACGTGGATGATGATGAGACGAACCATGTAAATATCTGTCCGTATGTGTGGGTTTTCTATATACCGAATGACCAAAATTGCCATCAGATGTTAAATATATATGTACATCCAGGAAAGACATGCTTCTGTGTTTCTCCATTTCGTACGTGAAGGCTATTTTATGATGAATGCTATTCAGGTGTTCCAGGTATTGGTCAACTTCTTGCTTACCTCCTTGAAGCACCGCAAATACATCATCAACGTACCGTTTCCAAAACTTAACTTGGCTGGGTGCAGTGGAGATGGCTCGGTCTTCGAAATATTCCATCCATAAATTCGCGACAACTGGAGCGACCGGACTTCCCATAGCAACGCCATCTATCTGGAGGTAATATTCGCCCTTGAAGAGAAAGAAGTTGGACTCCAAGCAGTGTTTAATTAGTGTTATGTACTCTACGGGGATGTTGTTGCTCTGCAATTTGTTTTTTATTACTTCCAGACAGTCGCTTACCGGTACGTTGGTGAAAAGTGATTCCACATCGAAGCTTACCATGCATTCATGTTCTGTAAGTCTCATATCACGTAGTAATTGAACGAAATGTCGAGAATCCTTAATATACGATGACGTGTGCCCCACTAATGGCTGTAAAATTCTCGTAAGATGTTTTGCGAGTTCATATGTTGGGGAGTCAATTTGGCTTACAATAGGGCGTAATGGTACTCCCTCTTTGTGAATTTTAGGTAAACCGTATAATTTAGGTGGCTGAATGAGGCGAGACTGTAACAGTTTTTTACTAACGTCATCTCCTATTATCGATCGAAATTCCTGGATGAGTTTGTTGGTCTTTTTGGTCATTCTGGCAGTCGGGTTGTAGTTTACCTTCTTGTAAGTAAAGGCATCACTGAGCAGGGTGGTAATTTTTCTTTCATATTCAGCGACGTCCATTACCACAGTGGCATTCCCTTTGTCCGCTTTTAAAACTAAAACATCGGTGTTGGCATGTAGATCGCGGATAGCTTTTCGTTCTTCAAATGTAATATTTGGGTCAGGTGGTTTAGATTTTCTCAATAACACTGCTACGTCCTGTCTCAAGGTGTCCGCATCAAGTCTAGGCAGTTTGTTACGATAGATAACATCTTCCACGTTACCCATAATTTTCTCATAGGGAATCCGAGAAGGTGACATTGCAAAATTTAACCCTTTGTCTAGGGCACTCAAAGTCGCATCAGATAATTCTTGGTTTGACAGGTTTATTACATTGTAATTTGTATTTTCAATACACGGACTGGCGGTACATTGTCTTTGTAACAATATCTTTAGTTTGCGTTCATGTTTTAATTCACATAATTCCGCAGTACGTTGACCTTGAAGATATGTCACACGGTCGATTATATCGAAAATGTCCCTATCAAACACTGCACTGCACTCCAAATGCAACTTTAATAATTGACACTGCACTTTATCAAGACTGTGACGGTTATCGCGAATTAATTGTCGTAACAACTTGACACTCGCGGTGCGTAGAATTCGCTCAGAATTTCGTATGTCCTTACGCGGTGCAATTCTCACACATGTAGGTATAACATTTAAGTCCCGGCATTTTGTTAAAAACACGATTGCCGCGCGCGTAACTACACATTTCTTTCGAGTTCGTTCTAGGTGACGTAATTTGTTTACATATTCCGGCCCGTACCGGGATGTAACTAATTGTTTTAAACTTAAATTTTCGTGGTTTATTAACATATTGACTATTTGAACGGGTACATATCACGATGGCGATTTTTAATTTTTAATTTTGCCGATATTTCGACCCAGTTGCATGGATCGTGGTCACGACGATACTGCTGTGGTCGGTTGTGTCAAGCTGTCAAGGGCAGAATCTGTCTACCCTACGTCTGATTCTTTTATTATTCACGGCACCCACATCCATTTGTCGGCATACTACACTCACAACGTCACGTTTTAATTTTGAAAAATTGCGTCGTTTGTTCATTTGGCATAGCTTCACCACTGGATTCCACGTATCAGCCAGCTTAAAACCATCTTCACGATTGAANTATATATATAGATATAGAATATTTTTAAATTAAATATTGTAATGATGATAACAAAAAAAAAAACGTACACCCGACTGAGTTTGTTGTGGGCTCTTCTCAGATCAGGGCGCGAAGGAACCCTCGTAACTTTAGATTGTAAGTCGTTCTTTTATGTTATCATCAGTCATTCATTTAAATAATAAATAGAAAAAAAAAACGATATTTGACGATTCAAAAGTGCTGTAATAGGCCTACTTGAATAAAGATATTTTGACTTTGACTTTGACTAACAAACTGGTAATCATTTTGTTTATATTCATTATGATACTATATTTTATACTGAGGTAGTCGAGAAGATGTTTCGCCATAAAAGATTGTCGTATTAAAATTCTAATCCACTTCGAGAGACACGAAGATGTCCATGACATATCACGGTAATTCGACTCGGTGAATGTACATACAAGAGTGATGCGACGATTGTGTTACTGTAATGCCTTAATGCGATTCAAGAATATTAAAAGTATATACCTTTACACGAAAAACTTATAGTTTCTATAAGCATTCAGACAAACGCCGTTTTTTTTAATGAATCAGCGTAAAAACGAGTGCTTTCATGATAATTTGCCAAAATTACCCTATATTATTTTCATTCCGCCCAAATATTATTTTAACAGTCTTTTATTTCGAATTGTTTATTATATAATTACTGTATAAGCCTATTATTGATGTTAATGTTATCTCTTGTCCTGTATTTATAAATTTATACATAAATACTTATTTAATCAATAAATAAATTTATTAATAACTTGTTGAGGAATACATAGATAATTTATAATAAAAAAATGAACCGCAAAATGTGTTGGTAAGCGCATAACTCAACAACGCCTGGATCAATTTTGACAATTCATTTTTTAATGTTCGTTGAAGTCCAAGGACGGTTTTTACGGCGAGAAAAGTTCAAATAATTGCAGAGGAAAACACTAAAAACAGTTCTCTCCTGTTTCCCATACAAACGTTTTCTAACTAAAATGCAGACTCAATTTGACCTTTAACGCTATTCAATAAAGTTCATAATAAATTACAAGTCCTCACTGTTGTCTAAGCAATGAAGGTGTGTTCCTAACGTCAAAGGGTCAATTTGCACTTTATTGCCGCTGCACAAAGTTTAAAATGGATTGAATAGTCATAACCCTACCCAATTGAATAGTCGCAAAATGTAAGAGCTATAGATATTTAGTACTGCTATAATTTCATTTCGAAAAACATTCGTAAAACTGAAATCTGCCACATTCCAAATCTCTTTGACAGAACGAAGTCTGTCGGGTCTGCTTGTTCTATGATAAATTAGCAATAGTGATTTAGTTCTCTGGATATTTCATTGCTATAATGACATTTGTAAAAGCTATTACGTATTTTTAACAACAAGAGAGTAAGAAGTCATATGTCCCTCGCACTGGCTGAATATCAGGCGATACCTTTTTTTTATCGTTGACAGGGTAGCGCTTGACTCTGATCTGATCTGAGGTTTCCACACAACATCGTATCAATGTTCGCGACTTCGTTAACGAAATAGTATATTTTATTTTAATTTAAAATTAATATTGTTCACAATCCTTCGGTATAAGTATAAAAGAGTATTATATTTTGTTAAGCTTAGAATCTATATAAATATATATAAATATTAGTAAAATCGCATAAGGAATGGTTTGTTGACTATATCATGTATATATTTGTTTGTATTGTTTTTCCTAGAATAAAGTTGTTTGTGCAATTAATGTTATCTCCGTGATTGGCGCATAATAAAACGCCAATCAGATGATACACTTAATAACAAAGAAAGAACTAACTAGCGTCGTTTGCTTGTCACAATAGTGCACGTGTGTCAGTCGTAAACACGACATAATAGAAAACCAATTGGGCGTAAAGTTTCCTCCTGAACAACAATTCGATCGTGTACATATAACCTCGTCTGGTGACAAGTAAACAGCAGGGCGTTGGGTGAAGAATCTGGTGGCATTTTTATTGATCCTGAATCGACAATATTCGCCAGTGTCAACTGTCAAAGGGGCTCACAGTCATATTTTCGTCCTCCTACTCCCACCCCTCATTTTTTAATCATTATACGAATTTCTAGGAGCAGTAAGTGATATCTAAACACCACAAAACCTACCTAAGAACGTATCTATCACTGAAAAACATGATAGATGTGCCAAGGTTTTTATTACCAACGATTTACATCTGAAAATGGAAATAATCAGCCTTATCCTTAGCGTCTTGGATACGAATTTTTTATTCGCATATCACACTGGGATCGTACAGCGCTAACTGGTTAATATTTTATTTCGGGTGGAAAGGCGAAGTGTTTCATTTATTGTTAACAAAAATAACACCCCCGGGAGGGGAAACGGATCGGATAATGTCCTAAGAAGGTAATCGTATACTGTAAGGGAGAAAAATAAAACGTGAATTTATTTTTTCCTTATCGTTAAAGTCGTGATGGTCTAGTATTTACGTACGTGTATATTTTTTAAAATTCATTATAGGTTAACCAGTGACTGTGGTCTTAAGTAATGGTAAGAGATACCTCTTTACATATTTCTTCATTTAGAATATGTATGTTTTTATATATATAGGCTATAAAACTATCCAGCTGATGTACCCTAAACTGGTTTCGTCAAAAAGGTAATGCAGGTCATTAAATGCGGATTTCTCTATAATCCTACAGGATAGATAGATAGATAAACACTTTATTGCATACTTTTAAATTACAAAAGTAACAATTAAAACTAATTAACAGTAAATCTATATAGGATAGGAAGCTCTGCAGGTGACACTGTTGGAATCTGTCTGTGCTTTATACATAGAATTCCACTGGAACTGTAATGTTGCTTAAAACTTCAAATCGAGTCAATTTTGGAGATGAAGAAATCACTTTCAGCATATTAATCCGTTTTCCTTAACAATAAACAAAGGGAATAACAAAATGATGAACTTAATATTATACTTACAAAGGGTAGATGTATAGGATATTAATTATTAACGATTGTATAGTCTAAAAGTCTGGGAGTGTAATAGATAATTATAAAGAAATAGTATTAAGTGATCCATATTTACATCATTAACTGCTTCATTGGTCTAGTGGTAATCGTGTTTGACTACAGACACGAGGTCCTGGGTTCGAGACCGGTTCGGGCCAATTCGAAATCGATAATGAGTTTTCTATTAAGATTTTCTTAATATTTGTCCGAAGTTGGGAAACATTTGCCGGTGTGATCCACCCCCGTGCCTCGGAGAGCACGTTAAGCCGTCGGTGCTGCGCCTGATCTCTCTCCAGTCGTGTCGGCGGGCCTATGCTCTAAAAATCTTCTCTCATATGAGTGAAGAGGCCTGTGCCCAGCCGTGGGACGTTAATAGGCTGCTATTTACCTTAATCCATATTTGATAGTAGACAGTGTCTCGTCATTAATGGACCAACGCTTATCTGGTGATAAAAGGGTTCATCGTCTAACAGAAATTCTTAATGGGGAGTAGTTTTGAGGTTATGATTTTCTAAATATTTTGGTATATTATAATCAACGAAACAAGACATAACCATCACCAAGATAAAAGTTAAAACAAATGCCCAATATACTAAATTACCTAGGACATTAAGATATAGTGTTTCTGTTAGATGACCCCCTTTATCAACAGCTAAACGTTGGTGCACTAGTAACGTGACACCAGCATGGTATTAACATATGTACGTCAGTTTGTATAATACTATCAATGCCCTGTGGTTCCACCCACGTAGAAACCGATCTCGTGGCAGTGGAAAATCTACTAAATCGGAATATAGATTTAATTTCGATAATATAAGAGTATTGTTTCACTTCGTTATTAATAACTTCCTTTCAGATTATTAGATACCCACACTCATAATCTAATCAATATACAGATTTTACTTTACAACGAATATATATTAAACATTATAACATAATATGCTTAGATAGTTTGGGCATGTAGAGAGAATGAATGAAAGGAAACTGACAAAAGGGATGTATGAGTCAAGAGTGAATGCAAAAGTAGGAAGGGGAAGACCAAGGCGAACGTTCCTGGACCAAATCCAGGACATTTTAAATAACGGCCAGGTCAAGAGTACTCTAAACCGACGAACTTGTATGAAAGGTTTAATGAGAATGAAAGAAGCGAAGGACATATGCAAGGATCTTGGCAAGTGGAAAGATGTTGTCTCTGGGAATAGGACGTGATGCACATAAACATAGGTATGGTCAATACAATTTACTTTACATTGACATTTTAAAATTTGTTAAGAAAGATACACTTTAGAATGAAATATATTAATAATTTACAAGTATTGAAACGGTCTTCAATTAAACATCATTTAAAAAGAAAAAAATTAATACAGAGGCATGAATAATATGGTTTGATTATTGTCGGCGCTTTTATTAACTTTTAAATGTGACAAAGTAGTTATTAGTGGCATAGCTACATCAATTGGACATATGGTATCTTGGATATTTTTGTAAATATTAATACTGTATATCATTTTTTGTTCTATCATCAATAGATTCAACAGTCCACGCGATGACAGATTTTTTGTGACTAATTTTTAACAGCTTGGGTTACATTTACAACACACACAAATTATTCACAACGTTTATCATGCGACGAAACAAAAACCTTACTATCAGACGTAAGATAATTTAATATTTCTTCAATTAATTAAAATTATTTTATATGTATATAGAGAGAAAAAGGTTCAGAAGTCATTTGTCGGGTTGAGCATACTGAGATACCTGAATCACTTCTAGGTTTGCCTCCACAAAGTTTTAAGAAGTATGTTAAAAATGTCCTAATAAAAAAGGCATATTATAATGTTGAAGATTATTTAAGCGACCATGATGTTTGGACTTGATTCCAGTTCCTAAACATATTGTACCTACAAAAAAACTATATTTAAAGGAGTAACCGTTGAGTTTCTTGCCGTCTTCTTTTTAGCGGATTCAACTTTCCGAACCGGTGGTAGATTTCACTACAGTCAGACTACAGACGATTCAAAAGTGCTTTTTGAGCCTACTTGAATAAAGAATATTTCGATTTGGTTTTCATTTTAATATGATTATTAAATATTACCCGCAAAACGGCGTACAATCTCATACACAGGTACTCACTCACACGCACTCACAGACACACACATACACACGCACACAGACACACATTCTCAAACTTACACACACCCCATCACACATTAACACGATCTGACACAATATTTCATTTCTTCTTGATGTTATTTGTTTATTTATTGTATACAAATCACTATTTCTTAGTAAGTAGTTTTACAAAAGATTGTAAAAGAGGAAAGACAACTCATGCCTATAATATAGGGTAACCTAATTCAGGCATCAATGACCAACCAATTTTATTTGTATCGTTATATTAAGATATATTGTATTGATTTATTAATGTTTCACAAAGTTTTTTACCTATAAAAGCTTATTATTACTATCAATAATAGCCTATGTCGTTAAGTGAAAAAGCAGCTTTCTATTGGCGAAAAAATTTTTGAAATCAGTCCAGTAATTTTTGCATGTAACATTACAAAAATACATACAAAAGCACCAACGTGCCCTCTGTATAATATTAGTTTAGATAACATCGGGTTTACACCTGCTAAGCCTAGTTTACTTGAATTTTAACCACCATGCTTTGATCTTTGCTCCCAAGTAGCATCACGTAACCAAATCCCTTGACGTGTCTTTGAAGAACGTACCTGTAACAGAAAGAAAATAATCTTTACATACAACACGAATATTTCCAATTTATAATATTAGTTTAGATATATAGTTCACAAATAGAAACTCAAATACAATATATAAAATCGAAAAACATTTATTGGACGGTCATGTATAAATAATATTTCTGATACTTTATATTTTCTGGAATACGTTAGATTTAATAAAGCCAGTGCAGAAGCGAAAAGGCCTGAATAATGACCTAAATAAATAAACAGAGAAAACACTTTCCCAGCACCTTGAACCCTTGTTTCTTATTTTTTTTCCTATTCGCATATTACATAAGGACCGTAGAGCGGAAGGTGGTTCATATTTTATTATGGAAAGAAAAGTGGAAAACTGTTTGTGTAATATAACAAAAAGTATTCCCCGAGGGAATAAAATGGACATGTTAAAATAATGACACTCTAGAGATTATAAACATCAATCAAAAGCACTATTTTCACAACAGGAACTTCACATTCGTCGTCGTCGTCGCTTCAACCGATGGATGTCCACTGCTGGACATATGTCTCACATAATGACGTCCACAAGGCCCGATCTTGCCCTGCCTGGCTCCAGCGGCTACCGGCGACCCTCTTTATATCGTCGGTCCACCTTGTGGGGGGTCGCCACTCCAGCACCTTCGGCCCCAACGTCCATCGGTCTTTCGGACTATGTGCCCCGCCCATTGCCACTTCAGGTTGGGGATTCGTAGGACTATGTCGTTGACTATGGTTTTACTACGGATCTCTTCATTTCTGATTCTATCAGTGCGTGTTGCCAGTGATGACATACGGTTCTGAAACGTGGTCGATGACTATGGGCCTCATGCGGAAGCTCATAGATAATAATCTTTTTATTTAAATCTTTCTATAAGTTCATACACTCTTTAGATATATCTTCAGATTATTAAATTATAGAAATGAATAAAATTGAAAAAAAAAGCAGATGAGAGTATCAAGGTTACTTAGATCAATTTCATTTCAAATTTTTCTGTTTGTTTCGGTTAATCTCCGAAACGGGTGGATCCATTTAGATGAAACTTTCACTGGTAGATAGCTAATGTAATATTCAGAAACTTAGGCTACTTCTATATTCAAAAGTATTCAGAATTACGTGAGTAATAGTGTAAAGAAAAGATACGAGTAGTCCTTAATAAGATATTGTATATTAATATCTTTAATACTTATTACACTTGATGTTAATTCAGTTTTGTCAAATAATTAAAAGTGCGTGCGTACATAGTACACATGTGAGAAGTGAAACTTCTTTGGTAAACTATTTTTTAAGTCTTGTTTATATTTATAGAAATTTAAAACTCATGTCAGGAGTTTAATGAATTTAATTGTCATAAAAAAATTAAAAGTGTCGGAAATTAATACAAATAATTTATTGAAATTTCAAATTGTAAATAAAAATGCAACATGATTTTTTGTCAATAATTTAGAAATGACGTTTTTGAATTTAAAATTTAGAAAAGAGAATTTATGACACATTTTATCTGATATTTTATGAAAAATAGTATATTAAATTATTAAATGACAAGTGGCAAATCAAATTTCCTCATATAAATATTAAAACGACCTAACTCCAAGCAAATTAGCATAAAAAAAAACGCTGCACATCTTCGTGACACGCGTTCATCCGTAAAAATGTTACCATGTGCCTAAAGAAGTTTCACTTCAATAAATTTATTTTGCAAAAAACAATACATGGTCATGTATTGAATGCTTGAATGAAGCTAGATGTCGTAAGAATTTATATTTATTTATAAAACATTTAATATAATGGTCATGATTTCATGATTGTGTCACTAACAAAGGTCCCGAGGTTAATACCCGGCAGTGTATATTCAGTAAATTGTATATTCTTTGTGTGTAGATCTGCATTATTGGGAGGTTTCAGTCCTGGCTTTCTTTTAAAGCCGCCAAGTGACATATAGCCTGCCATTTTATGATAAAATATAAACTGTTTAAACATATCTACATATGGACATCAACTGAGTTTCACTGTCGAAAGTAACAGAGCCCTTAATATGGCAGTCCTGTTTACCAACATCTTTTTTAAACAAGATTTCGCTTTAAAAGATGAAATACACATGTCGTAATCACTCAACGTCCTTTTATAAAGGCGGTGAAAACTTTGAGTTAACTTCGAGTTTACTTCGAACTTGATAAACCGCTTTCGCACGCATCAATCGAATACTACTTGTATTTATTATATATTTATATGTGTGCAACACTTTTGTCCAACTTAAAATAAAAACGAGCACCCTTTTCAAAAGTGGGTGAATTTAATTGACAGATAGTATCGGTTGTTTGTAATGTTAAATACGCTATCACATAGCTTGGTACTCCTTCTGCTCAGGATATCAGAGAAAAAGGCTACAGGTCCAGCAGAACAAGTGTCTACGTCTGATAGTAGGAGCTCCGAGGTACGTCAGGAATGACGTTATCGCGGATAAATCTCCGGCATTGCCAGCCAGTACCAAAGAACGGTAAACAGTGGGCGTTCTCTGCCTCGTGACCTCCTGCTGTCACTACCACCAGCCGTAGGTGATAACGGCGAAGATGACGCGGTAGCAGCAACACCCGGAACATACCCCCCTTGGAATTGATCAGAATGGACCCGCTAGCGTCGCCGGCGGGATCGTATGAAATACGTGCAAAAAAGAGTACCGGACATTTACTGAATGCCCGAGGAAAGATGCTCGGGCAATGAGGCCCTGCCTCGAGGCCCATACTCCACAGAATGCTGCGATGAACCCACCGACAGTATAGCTTGTAACAACCTTTTTACTGACTCATATGCTTTTATCAGATTTTCTTTTATTACTAACAGGTTAGCGGTTGTCTGTGATCACACCTGATGGTAAGTAATGATACAATCTAAGATGGAAGCGCTTGCTGGAGTACTCGCTTTGCTTTAGCATGACAGATTTAGGAAATTGTGTTTTCTTATTTTTAGCAATGTGGACTGGTGGGAGGCTTCGGCTGTAGCTAGTTACCAACTTACCAGCAAACATGAACACGATTCTATGTGTTGAAATTATAAAAGGTAGATTGCCTCTTATAAGATTAGCGCACTTCCATCTTAGACTGTATCATCACTTATCATCAGGTATGACCCCAGCTCTAAATTGTCAGCAACAAAAAAATCTGGTGATAAAAGTTGCTTTAAGCTATATGATACAGTCTTGTTAAACATATGCTTAAAACATAAATTAATACATACTTTTCATTATATACTATATTTTCTTGTACTTACTGTAGGTATTCGTAAACAATTTAAAAATTCTACATTTAATTAGGATTTTACAGCATTTTACAGCACTTTTGAATAGCTAACTACATCCTTATTTTGGATTTTCTTGCGGTCTGTATTGAAACAGACAAATATTTGTTTATTTTTAGTGAGACTTTCAGAATGTCCAAAACATAAGCTAAAAAATGTACCTATACCTAATTTATAGGTAATTTAATGTTAAGAAAATATATATAAACTTCCGCTGCGAAATTGATACCATAATATTTCATGGGTATATAGCATTTTTCGTACGTAAAAGTTGAGATAAAAAGATGTATACATAACCAGGTGATATTTATGACAAGCCATGAAAAGTTGACAAGTAACAAGATCGATTTTTTATTCGCCTAATGGAAAATGTGTGAGTCATTCCTTCACACCTTCAATTACTGAGTCTACTGACGAGTGACGTCTGCTTGTAGCCAAACAAGTTATGGCACTTTCACAGTGGTAACAACTTATATCAATCCTGACTCGTAAACGTAAACAAGCATGGAATGTAGCACGTTTGAAATTTCAATCCGAGAAACCGTAAACTCAACCTCGTCGAAGTACAGTACAGTCGAGTGTCAATAATTTGAGACTCAAGGGATCAGGGAAATATTTCAAATTATCAAGAGATTATACTTATTTATTCATTTATGTACTTCTTATTGTACACCATCCAAAAACAATAATATTTCGATCAAAAATTTGTGATAAATATGTAAGACCTAGCAGGATAGAACCTGGGTGGTAATTAGCATCGCGGGGGTAACAACCAACCTATGGTGGTTTTATAATATAAGATTACTATCTAGCCTTACAGACTAATTAGTGAATGTAAAGTAAGTAGCAGCCCATTAACGTCCCACTACCGGGCACAGACCTCCTCACTCCGAGGAGCGAGGGTTTTTAGAGCATAGACCCACCACGCTGCTCCACTGCGGATTGGCAGGCATAGTACACAAGTGTGTACTCTCTATTCATTCACTCTCATAGTCCGATGTGACGGGAATCCGACACGACCGGAGAGAGATCAGGCGCAGGACCGACGGCTTAACGTGCTCTCCGAGGCACGGGGGTGGATCACACCGCCAACTTCCCAACTTCGGGCAAATATTGAGAAAATCTTAATAGAAAACTCAATATTGATTTTTGAATTGGCCCGACCCGGGACTCGAACCCAGGACCTCACGTCTGTAGTTGAACATGCTAACCACAAGACCAATGAGGCAGGCACTTTGACCTAATCTAACTAATACGTACTTGTATTATCTAAGTCTAAGAGTCCAACGACTGTGCTTAGTTTACTATAATCTATTGACTCACACTGTTCTTGAATTCTTGCTTAAAAGCACCACAACTCAAAGGGTTTTGTTCTTTTGAGTCTTCTCTATGTCCGTGTGACATCCAGAAGGTTAGCAGCTTCGGAATTCACGTGACCAATAAAACTTTTAAATGACCGTTGTAAAATTACTCCTAAATTATTGAATTTTTAGTTATTACATATATTGAGTTAAACCTATCTTATAAATAAAGTTTTAAGTAACAATATCTCTACGTTTCAAGTGCAATTGTTTTAATGTTTAATAAAGAGTACGTATTTACATTAACACCTATTATTTCAGTTCATCGTTGGGAGGAGGGGTAAAATCAGTGACCCCAGTTGGGTTATAAGGGTAACGGACAAGTAAAAGGTTAAAAACCGATAGGTTAGAAGACAGTGATGTTCCAGTAGAAGGACTGGTGATGTCCATAATATTATCAAGATCGAGTTTAATATTTTTTTAATTTATATTAAAATTGGATTGAAGAGAAAAACTTTAATGGATAAAATTCATGTCGTCATCTAAACCAATACATGCATATTTTAACGTTTACATAATCAGTACCAGTATATTCTAGTGTAATATAAAGGTTACTCAAAAGATTGAAAGGGAGAGAAGTATAATATTACTTTTTAGGAATCAGATTCCAGTGTTTAATTTACGATGCTGGAAATTATTAATATGCTTTAGCATTTCCGAGCACAAGTGTCATAATTTTTGATAGATTTTATTATTTTAATGCTATCGAAAAAAAGAAGTGGCATGGTCTATAGGGTTAAGCATAGGTAACCCTATCTGAATAAAAGATAAGTGTAATTTTGTATCGAAGACTACAATTACGTCAATATTCAAATTTATCGTCACCATTTCGGAATATTTTAAAATCTACAATTGTATTATTGTCTATCATTCTGTAAGTGTTGCATCTTGCAGTACGCCCTTTTATATTGGATCGCGAAAGGGCTAAATGACTTCGGAATAAAAAAAGGATAATGACAACGGACAAAGTTAGACGCAAGGATACAATTCTAATAATATAACAAGCCAATGAACCGTAGGTCGATACGGCTTCTAAGATTACAGGACCGCCATTATGAAGTGTAAATACGTTTGTCAGAATGGTAATGGCGTCCGTAGACATTGAAGCTATCTTACAAGGGTATATAGGAAAACTTGAAATATCAGTAACTGCTTACGTAGCACCATTATTTGATGAAGGCAGAAGGAATATATTATTGAATAGTTTAAGACGTGATTCTCTTAAAAAAAATAACGAAGTGTCTTAAATGCAATGTTGTGGTACAAAACTCTTCAAAGTTCACCTTCGAATACACCGTGGCACGTACACTCAAACTTGAATTGTCCATATACAGTTGCTGCTTTCAGGCTGCGATCTGGAGATGTTCCGTTAAGAAAATTTGCATATTTAATGAAAAAAGTAGAATCTCCAAATTGTTCAGTGTATAGTACACCGGAAGATGTGCAACATTTCTTAATGGAATGTGTTCGGATCAGCGGTATAAGAGAACAATCTTGGTCACTACTTAATATAAATAAATATGACATTGGTTACATTAATAGCATTCTTGCTGAACCAAATTCTGGGGCAGCTAGAACTATATTTAAGTTTTATATATCTTGTGTTAAATTTATTAATGTATAATTGGTTAAATAACATATTTAGTTTTTCAGAGTATATATGGATAGCTTATGATTAGTAATTAAGAACAAGGAACAATAGGGCTGACATGTATGTAAATTGTATGTAAAAAAAAAGCCCTGACAAAAAAGATTTAAAAAAAAAGCAATGTAAATATTATAGAGTTTAATACTAAACCAATAAACAAGTGAATAGTAAATACACATTACTACAGTACCCTGTTATATGAAAGTTATCAGTAATTTAGAAAATTCTAACATAACTGAGCTCGCTTTGTTTCATCATTTTCTATTTGTTTCGGAAATATCGAGCATACCTTCAAGAGAGCTTGTAGAAAACCTTCAATTGTCTTTAACATCACATTTATAAAGGTTTTTTTCCAATCTTTTTCCCGCCAAAAGTTCTTTTAACTGTATTTTTAATTTTATTTGTTTAAAATTATCATTGCAAATTTCTCCCGAAATACATATTTGCAGTTGTCCGTACTAGAAGAGAGAATTCCTTATAACAAAAATACTTATCTAGTAGTAATAATTTATCGAGCTTCATAAATAAAGACACAATCAAAAACTACCTAGAATTGATATAAAACTGTAAAAGAAGTAAACCATCGAAACCGGAAGAAGTGACAAATTTTATTGACAAAGAAGTAGGATTTAGTAAAAAAAACTGTGGCAGATCTTAAATCATATCATTAAAAACTATAATATCAATTCCACAATAAGATATTTTTTTATTGTTAAGATAATTCAGTGTAACAAAATCAGAAACATTAGAACCGTTATATAAATGACCATGGACAGCCCTGCTTTCTACGTAATCTTCGATAACGTAAAACACTGAATAGGACAAAAAGGGTTACAAAAACATAACAATCGAATTCGATAATAACAATTTAACATCACATTAAAAAGTAATCAGGCAACAACGTTACGTAATCACGTTTTACATTATTTACATAAGCAGTTATAAAATATACGCTAGGTCGGCTACTACCCAACGTGGGAGGACCAGGATCGCCCTGCAGAAGACTATATGCTGGAATAATCGCCAGCATGGCGCTGTATGGTGCACCCGTATGGATTAATTCTCTAAGCGCTCAGAATAAAACTTTCTTGCGGCGGGCCCAAAGAGTAATAGCGATTAGAGCAATACGGGGGTACCGTACAGTATCGTGGACGGCAGCAACCCTACTGGCGGGCGATCCCCCTTGGGAATTGAAAGCGGAAGTTCTCGCAGCTTCTTACCAGTGCAGAGTAGCTGCGAGGGCCAGAGGGGAAATACCTACTGCCGAGGAGGTTAGGAGGGTCAAGATCATTGCCGACAGAGCCCTGATTGAAGCATGGAAACAGGACCTCGGATCCCCAGCAGCCGGTGGGGCCATAATTGCGGCACTCCGCCCTCACTTGGAGCAATGGCTGTGTAGAAGACACGGAGTGCTTTCCTACCGTTTGGTGCAGGTGCTAACCGGTCACGGCTGCATTGGAAAATACCTGCACCAAATCGTTGGCTGTGAGCCGTCGGCCATCTGCCACGAGTGTGGTGATCCTGTGGACACAGCGCACCACACTCGTGGCAGATGGCCGACGTCGCAGATCGGTGCAGACCTCTCGCTGGCAAGTATTATAGATGCAATGCTTGTCAACGAGCGGGGCTGGAATGCTGTTGCCACCTTCTGCGAAACTGTCATTTCGCTAAAGGAGGCACGGCAAAGAGAG
>JACTOM010000929.1:19443703-19551347 GCA_015832385.1 Elymnias hypermnestra
TATCGTCTAAGTACTCTTGCAACTTATAATACGATTTTTCTATCAACTTTCTTTTAACAAAGACTTTGAATTTATTAATTGAAGTCTCTAAAACGTCTTGTGGGAGTTTATTATAGAAACGTATACAGTTACCCTTAAATGAGTTGTTAATTTTATGCAGCCTACTAGAATTTACATCAAGTTTGTTTGTGTTTCGTAAGTTATATGATATACATTCACTCTTTTTATTAAAAGAGTCAATGTTTTTGTGTACGTACAACAAGTTTTCTAATATGTATACGCAATGAACTGTCATTATGTTAACTGCCTTGAATTTGTTACTTACCTATTAAACTATTGGACTGTATTATAAAAACTGTCGGCTACTGTGCTACTAAGACCCCCACCCCCCATTTTCCCTATTTTCGCTGGTAAATGCTTAAATGCACAAACCCCGACCCATGGATCAGTAGGGTAAGACTTGGTGAGGAAGGCCTCGCGATACCCACTAAAACCCGGCTGAAACCTTTTCAACCATGAATTAGTCACCAGGGATTTAACTTTCAATTCCCATTGAATACAAAAAATTATGATTTCTAAAGATAAACTGACTAACTCCACCTAACAGTTATCTCTGTTAAAAATTATATTCACTTCTTATTCAAGTGCCCATAAGTAAGTAGCAGGAGTGCAGCCTTTTAATGTCAATTGGGGCAAAGGCCTCGCAACTCTAAAGAGAGAAGTATTTAGGGAGGGAGGAGAGAGACGTAATGGTATCAGTACTTGTTTCGCTAGTCCCGCTAGTAAATTTAAAACCCTTCCAGAAATTATGTGCTGTCAAACAAAAATTTCCCGTTCCGGTACTTTTTCAGTCACCATCAGTCAAAGCACAGTTGCGAAACAAAAATAAAAGAAAACATTTTAATTTCATAATAAAACTGTTATAAAAAATATAGTGTACAATTTTATTGCATAGATACATTTATATTGCACAGCATAGTAAGGTTTCAGTAAGCCGTAATCGTTATGCTCTTAAAAGTTTATAATACTTGTAATTTTATCAGAGAAAGTATTACAAAATTGCACTAAATATATCTTTGCATTCCCAATTATTGTATTTACAAAATTTAACAGACAAATTATAGGATTTAGGATTCAAATTTAATATTTTTACTGCGTACGAAAGCGCATCAATAGTCTTTCAATATTGAATGTTGCCAGATTTGGCTTACGGCTTGGAGTAGTGGTCTTATGGGCTTCATACCAACACACACTCACGGAACAGCTCCAAGCTTCTCTACGATATAACATAACACTGCAAATTGGAGGCATGGTCAGGGCACATGATCCTAAAGACTGAAGGTGCAGAATCCTGCCACGACAACGTATGCTAAACTGTGACTTAAAAATCATCAAGATCAAATAAAGAGAACATTTATAAGAAAAACGCATACATCAATTAATCAAATCTAACATTTTGGACTAGTAATTAAATTGAGAGCGTTTCATTGTTATTTGGTGAAACTTCTTATCATTGAACGCCGAATGCAGTTTAACAGGGTTAATTAGTTATGAATCACATTGTATCTATTATATGTTTATCATTACTCCAGATATAAAAACCTTAATTAATCTATAATTGGTATAAATAAATTACAAAAGGATAAATAGCTATATGAACAATGTCTTTATAACCTGATATTTATATAGGAAAAGGAAGTTTTACGCGTATAAATATTTTAATACCATTAACCAGTTAACTGTTTCCACATTAATTTTGCCTGCCTCATTGGACTAGTGAGACTGCCTCATTGGTTTAGTGGTTAACATGTTCGACTACAGACATGAGGTCCTGGGTTTAAGTCCTGGGTCGGGCCAAAAATGGATCCAAAAAAAAATGAATGAATGAAGTGAATCCAAAAATGGATATTGAGTTTTCTATTAGGATTTTCTCAATATTTGCCCGAAGTTGGGAAGTT
Source organism: Elymnias hypermnestra (assembly GCA_015832385.1). NCBI lineage: Eukaryota > Metazoa > Arthropoda > Insecta > Lepidoptera > Nymphalidae > Elymnias > Elymnias hypermnestra. The sequence continues at coordinate 19,445,662 of JACTOM010000929.1, forward strand.
GGCGGTGTGATCTACCCCCGTGCCTCGGAGAGCACGTTAATCCGTCGGTCCTGCGCCNCCCAGCAGTGGGACGTTAATGGGCTGTTACCTACCTACCTACATTAATTTTGAACATCTTAAAATTTCAGTATATCTTTCATTTTTCAAAACAATTACAATTTAAATGGCCAATTACCAGCACTTATTACGAATGAATACCCACTTGCCGTGATAATTTCTCCAAGACGAATATACACGTCAATCTGTGCGATACTGTGTAGAAACCATGAGCGGTAAATTACCTCCTGCCAGCGCGTCACCATCTTAGACTTATCGTCACAGTCAAGAACTAACCTGGCAACAATAAAAAAAGCAAACAATTCCGACCGGGTTTACTAGTTATAAGATCAGTGTAAGCTACAAAAGTAGTAAATTGATGAAAGGACAATGTTACTCAAATAAATTTGTGAAGAAAGAAGGGATCGTAAATGTGTCTGACACATGTTCATCTTTGTCAATTACTAGAACTCAATTGATAGTGACATTTCAGGGGTCTAATATGCCGGCTGCTCTAATAGGTCCCCTAAGTTGTAAAATAAATTGTGATTGATTGTTCAATACAAGGCCATATTTATTGGACTCTGATAAGTGTGCATTAGTTTTATTAATGATAATACTATCGAACTCCCGACACGCGTTGTGATTAAGAAAACATTTCATAGATTGTCTAAACTACGTCGGTCGGCAATCTTTTGTTATAGCAGGGCCACAAATGTTATGAGGATATTAGTGCGGGCCATAAATGTTATGGGGTTAATGCTGCGGACCACAAATATTGTGAGGATATTGGTGTTAGCCACAAATGTTATGAGGATATTGGCACTGGCCACGATTGAATTGAGGATATTGGTGCGGGCCACTAACGTTATGAGGACAATGGTTTGGGCTACAACTTTTATGAGGATATTAACGGAGGCCATATTTGTTTTTGTATTTTTAACCATATTCATCGTCTTCATAGATGGGGAACAAATGGAAGATGTGAAAGAATTTGTAAACTTGGGATCTAAATTTACAGAAGATGGAACATGTGAAAGTGATACTGAAAGAAGATTGTATGCAGGAAATATGGTAAATGGCGTGTGCCTTTATGAATAGCCAGATGGTGTCTCAAAGGGATAGACTGGCTGCGTATGGAGGAGTGTTGGTGTCAACACTTATGCATGATAGTGGAGGTTGGGTATGCCAGAAAGAGCATAAAAGTAAAATAAATGCAGTAGAGATGGGAGCGTTGCGAAGTATGAGTGGATTGATACTGAGTTACAAAGTAAGAAATAGTGTGATAATAGAACGTTTTGGACTAAAAGAAGATATAGTGACTAAAATTGAGAAAGCAATGCTTAGATGGTATGAGTACGTAGAGAGAATGAATGAAAGGTGACTGACAAAAAGATCTTTGAGTCAAGAGTGAATGGGAAAGTTGATAGGGGAAGACCAAGGCGAACGTTCCTGGTCCAAATCCAGGACATTTCCAATAAGAGCCAATGTCAAGAGTACTCTAAATAGACGAACTTGTATGAAAAATTTAATGAGAATGAAAGAAGCCAAGGATCGTGGCAAGTTTAAGATCGTGAGCTCTGTCTACCACTATGGGAATGAGGCGTGATGCTATGTATGTATAGTTAATGTCATTTAAAACCTTTAAAGTTGTAAGTTCATGTTTTATGAATCAATAAAAAAATTATAATGTCAATTAATTTTAATATTTATTCTGCGTTATCTAGTAGCTATAAAATACTATCATGTATTAATAACGTCTTATCAAACAATGACCTCAATTTTATACCTAAATTAGCATTTGTTATGACGATTACGTCTCGAACAATACTTTTATATCATATTCTGTTATATGACGTAAAACACGTGTACTTTCGGTTATAGTTCCACCTGTTTATACATATACACTATTTTGCAGAATTTGTATATTGCAAACTAAAATTGTTGCATTTATGATGTAAATTTCGCTGGAGCTAAGTATCATATTACTTTTTAATCAGATTTGAAACATCTATGTAACTTGGGCTTAATCTCCCTTAGCAAGTATATATTTATATCTCTCATGTAATATAAAGTGGTAAAATGTGACGCATCCCTGAAATTTCGCCCTGGATTCACTTACATTATTAATGACAATGTTTATGACAATGAAATAAATAATACGATTATAGATGTCGTAAATTGGTCAGACAGAAACAACTTCAAACTTAATTTTACTAAAACAAAATATATCCAATTTATAAATAAAAATGCCACGAAACAAAGCCTTAATATTAGATATTAAAATGAATCCATCAATGAAACAAATAGTATTAAATTTTTAGGTATAGAACTGGATGATAGACTTTCATGGACGGAACATATAAATCGTCTTTCTATGAAAATCAGCTCATTTTCTTTTGCGATATGGAAATTAGCAAAAATAACAGACAAAAAAACGGCTATTCAAGCTTATCATGGATATGTTTCTTCTCTACTCCGATATGGCATATTTATATGGGGAAATTCTAGTAATATTAATAAGGTGTTTATAGCTCAAAAACGATGTATTAGAAGTATCTGCGATGTAAGTCCAATAACTTCCTGTAGACCTCTTTTTAAAGAATTAAATGTGTTAACTGTACCTTCCCTATACATTTATGAAGTGTGTTTGTATGTAAAAACACATTTAGACCAGTTTGAAAAACGATATGATGGGACACAATTTAAGCGATTTAGATTTCAAAATCATTACAAGACCCAGTACAAGAACACAGCTTTATGATAGAAACTGTCACGTCATGGCTGTTAAAATTTATAATAAATTACCCAACCTTCTTAAAGACATAAATAATATTAATATACATAGACATAAATTGAAAAAATGGCTAATATCTAAATGTTATTACTGTATTAAGGACAACTTAAATGAAAGTCAAAATAAATAAAATAATTCATACGAGACACAGTTTTTAAGCTCACTCATACTGTTCTGATACATTTCATATAAAACTGTAATATATTTATTAATGTGAATATTATTTTAAAAATGTAAATATCTGCCATAAGGATGAAGCAATTATTTCAAAATAATATTATTTTGTCCTATTATAGATGTTGTACGCCATTGTATGGTAGATTGTGTGTTGTACACTTGATCTTGCAATAAAATATATTTGATTTGATTTGATGATGACCATGTCCATTCACTCTTGACTCATAAATCCTTTTCGTCGGTCTCCTTTCATTCATTCTCTCTCCGTGCCCAAACCATCTAAGCACACCTTTCTCAATTTTAGTCACTACATCTTCTTTTATACCACAACGTTCTCTTACATAACAATAACAATTAAACACATAATATACACCTATATTTAAATAAATTTTATATAACACAATTAATCAATTTATAACCGGTAGTCAATCATTTTTAACAATGATTTCAAGAGGTTTGAGTGGTAGACAGTCGTGACGCGGATATTTTTTATGACACATATAAAGAATATATAGTGTGTAAATTAAAAAAAAATCGTAACGTGAACCGAGCTCTTGAAATAATGCTCTTACGTAACTGTTGTCCGTTAAAAAGTCCTTAGAGTTTGAGGGCATAAAAGTATTTTGCCTTCAGCATTTCCATTCACGTTATTCACAAGTCCCTTCCAAGCGTAATGCGCTGCTAATGGGGTTGTCTCGCGCAATGCATTTTTAAAATTGTATTTGAATACTCCTTCGACAAAAAAATAAGAAACAGGGACCCTGTTTGACGTCATTAGTGAAAATCGGGAGCAACAAATTGCGTTTAAGTTTTTCATTTAAAATAAAGTGCTTCTTTTGAAGTCATTTCAGATAAAAGTCCCGTTGGTAACTATAAAACCAACCAATATGTTCGAACTTGATATGAATAAGTCTTACATTTGGGCCACAGTATAATTTTGATAAAATATTCTTAAACAAGTAGATTGAATAACCTTTTTGAATCGTCAAGGTCTTTCCGTTGTTAGTGTATTTATTACCATTCGTAGAATATAACAGAAAGAAACTCAATAATTGCCACTTTTGAAAAGATTTTACAATGTTAATTTTAGAAATCTATCCTTTTAGTTTCATAAGAAAAATTTTAGAGAAAATTGATAGAAAGACTCTGTTTGCTCAAAATCCAATATATATATTGTTAAATCTTGGAATTTGAAACTAAGCATTTCTTTTCAACGTCTTCATACGTATAAAGTTTTCTAGATTATAATTCATCCTTTACTTGCCCTTGTCCCACTAGGTGGCGTCGGCAAAGCATGTTTCCTTTCGTCACTTCACTCTATCCGCTGTCATTTTTTCATTCACACCCCTTACACACATATCCTCTTTCACACAGTTCATCCACACTTTTTTTGGTTGCCCTCTATATACAATCGATGTTTAGAATTGATAATATCATTTCGTATATACAATTAAGGCATGGATGTCTTTTATAAAATAAATCTTTTATTCAGAAAAGTATTTTAGTACGTTTAGGCGCAAATAAGAAACACATTTATAATCGTTGACGTCATTATTGCAGTTACGGGTGATGCTAAATAAACACTTAACAAAATTAACATAAATAAAAATGAGTTTTGGAAATCGCTGAAGTGGCGTCGTTACTACTTCATGTTGATTTTTATGAAAGCAAGGTTCGAGTCAGCTTCATTACGAACTGCAGTCAAGGGCTGACTACAGTCATGCTCCATTATTAAACTACTTTTATTCAACCTCGTTGGTGCAATGGCGAGAGTTAATGCTACCTACAACAGTTTTTGATGGGATGTCAAAGACTCAGAATTCAAAGAAGCAAAACAAAAAAAACAGGCATCGGTTTGCGTCATTGTGAATGAAAATAGGCGTTCGCGTTTCACAGCTGCAAACTCTTTGATATAGACACAAAAAAAACAGAGTCGTAACGGAAAATAAGGCATACAAACAATATGAACCACGTGAAAACCATACTAGCTCACGTTTACGCCTCTTCCAGGAGCAAGTTTGAAGCCGCAATAATGTCGTTCAAACAAATGTTTAACAGAGAGTTACGGCGAAAATCAACTGTTTTTATGCACCCCTGACACGAGGCAGGGAGTGTGGGACTCGCCGGCAATGCCAGAATATCCACTAAAACCCAGCGACACCCTCGTCACCCTGAATTGGTAGTGTCAGAGGCTCCCTTGCCCATTCACCCTGACATTTCCGGATTTTGCTGCAATCACCTGATGTTAATTATTGATGTAGTCTAGGATGGACTGCGCTTGCATAGGAGATGCCTATTCACCCTGAATTTAAAAATACCCGGATTGTAGGAGTCAGGAAACACGGAAGTTGGTAAAGCAATCCGATTTGCGATGCGGGTCAGAAACTATTGATTACCATCTTGATGATCTAAAGTAAAAAGGCGACTGAGGAACAAGATCACACAATTCCTAAGCACATTCTCCGAAATAAATTCTGTAGAATACCGCCAGATAGGCAACGTAACGTTAAATAGGTGGCGCAATGCTCACCAGTGAACAGAAGTGTTGAGAAGTAGCCTCCTTCTACAACACTATTCCCTCAAGGAGGTGCATGAAAAGCAAAGGGAGAAGGTTGTGGAATCTCCTCTTCTATGGCCCAGGAGATCGGGAGGTAAAATGTATAGATTTAAATTTCCCTTGCCTCCTTTTTTTAAGTTTTGCAGAGGGAATTTCCGGAGTATCAGGGTAGATTAACAATTCTCTGTTGCTCTTCTAATGGAGTTGAATGGTATTGCTGGATATCAGTGGGTATTCTGACTGACCAGCGAGTCCCACAGTCCCAATAAGATTTTAGGTCCGAACAAGGCGCGTAAAAGCATTTCCCCAACTAGAAAAATAGGTTGACTAAACTGTTCTAGTGCTTACTTTTACAATATATCATTTTACTCTAAAAGCTTTTTGATGAATATTTCGGTAATGACCTTAGTTTATGTAAAGAATTGTGCCATAATTATATAGTTCCTTAGACATTGGCAAGTCAGCATATGCCAATTACAGCTAAATATGTAAATGAATTGTTAATCTTAACACTTTGTTATTAAATTTATTGTAAATCATTGACTGCAAACTTGTAAACGGTCTCTTGACATATTTTAAAAACAAAAATATATTACGGATTCGCTATTTGGTGTCTGCGACTTCAGCTACATAGAATCAGTACTCATGTCTCCGTGATATTTACTTACGTACCTACTTTTACTGATGGCTGCCGTATGATGTAGTTGTAGGATACTATTAAAAAAATGGATTAGTGTTTATTTCCTTGATAATTCGGACATATCTTTTTTAAAACATCTTAATTAAATGGCAGAAAGTTATCAGACGTACTCTTTTCCAGATATTTTATTGAATATCCTCCAAGGATGTCCTGTGGGAATTTTTTAAACGTGTCCAGGGAAATTAAGTGGGAAAGAATTATTGACTATTCAGATAGTGCTATGGTTGCTGTGTGAATTAGTTGTGGATCGGCTATCAATCGTCCTATGGGATTATTCTAGTAGAGAAGAAAAAGTTAAATTGCCTTTCAGTTATTTGTCGTCGCATATATTGTCCTTCTAATAACGAATTCTATTTAAGTGATTCTCGGTTAGTTTAAATATAAAAAAATGTTTGTAAAATATTTTTTTTTATCTATTTTTGGATTTAGTGTTGTCATTTTAATCTTATAGTTGAGTTTTAATATTCAATTTAGGGCCAGTTCGTTATAAGAAATCAGGTTTTTAAGTGTTTCCAATTGTAACATTGTTTTTGCTTTTTATATTTTTGGTTAACTGGTTTGTCTGACATAATATTACCATTATTCGCTAGCAGAGGATTCGAATTTATTTACATACATAGAAAAATAATATTTTCTTATTTGGTCTACAATGGTCTAGACTGTGGTTGTTTACGATTTACGGGTTAGTTAAAGTTTAATTATGCATAGAAATGATATAAAACTTCTTAAACGTCACACACGAACATAATAATTCTACGAAAAGGAAGTCGCGCTTATTTACTATTTCTTACGTGAATATAAATGTATTAAATCGTCGAAAAATACTCTAAAACAGGGTCGAGCCACGTTAAAAGGCGAGTTGAAGAACCACTTCTGGATTTAATAGTTTAATTCCGGAGGTAATTTCCTAAACAACGCGTATAAAACAAAGGCAATTATTTACGTAGTACAGCAATCTAGAGACGAATCTGAGGTGTGGCGGGCGCGGTGCCCCACTTTTTGCTATCTACACGTAAACGAGCTTTTGCAGTTATAAATTTGGCCACAAAATTATAGATAAAGTCGTATTTATACGTGTTAATTAAATATATTTAAGAGATTCTTGTTGTGTTAATCGTTCTACTTCAAAATTATTTTATAAAAAAAATTTGGAAAAAATCTCAAATTATGTTATTTACACTGTCGTAAAAATGTTTTATGCGCATATTCACGTTTCAAAAATTATACCGTCTAAAAACAAATCTTACCAACATAATCAATCCAAAAAACCTGTTAAATGAAAGTATCCATTATATGACTGATGATGATATTAAAGACTTACTATAGATCCAAAATTTACGAAGATTCCTTCGCATCTTTTTTCTGAGAATAGTCCACAAGAAGCTCAGGCAATTATACGAGTAATATTAGGGTATTCTTTTATATCATCATCGTATGTTACATTGTTTAACATAAAAAGGTATGTTGATTTAAAATTACCGTGGTTTCGTCTACTTCATGAACATTTAACGACCTTCCTGGTATAATTGTACCAGTGATTGTGACAGTGAACAAATTTAGACATTGTCTAACATCTGGACTGATGGCATGAAAACTGTATTCACTTACCAAGTTATCGAACCAAAAATACTTGGAAACTTAGCTTATAAATACGATAAGTAATAAAAAAAAAACGAAGAGAAAAACGACATATATTTAAGTTGATACATTTTATCACATTCATTAGCATTAAGGCATTTGTAGTAATAAGTATTTTTTTTAACGCTGGGAAATCCTCGTGTATTCCTGGAATACTCGGGAGGATGTTCCTACATTCAGAGACGGGGTCAGGAGAACGCGACTGACAGACATTCGCTACCCCGCTAGCGATGTGCCTGGTCAATGACCAAAACTTCCTCCGAAGATGGATTGCCTGGAGCACCTGGCAAGCCACCAACCACCTCGCGAAACCTTTCTTTGTTGGGCAACAAACCACGCTTCCGTTACCCAAAGGTCACCACTTAGGTTCTCTCTGAAAACCGGCGTCGCAGCATGCTGCGGCTTCGAGCTAAGTGGCGAACCTTATTTGCATCACATATATATATTTCTTCTTCTTTTTTTATATTATTTATGGTAAAAAGCGGGAAAGCATATAATAATTTTATTTATTTACTTCCTAACAAGTAGCCTAATACAGTCGTAAATTAGATAACCTCATTTTTACACAAATTATTCAACATAATACCTTTGTTAAAAGCCTTAAAATGTTTTATTTACTTCTGTTATATGCCGATGTGAATGGTTAAATTGTTAACACAGTTTACAAACTTCTTTATGACATTTGAGTAACAAAAACAAATCAATCAGACAACCAGGTCAACAATGGTGTCATACATGAAATAGAAATTTGATATAGTCCTATATTATCACTTTCACCTCAACTACACTGGTCGTGTCAAACATGCCTATCGGTATTGGATAGAACCGGTTCGTCGAAAGTTCCCGAAAGATACCGGTTGACAAATATCTTTATACCTTCAATTTCAATGGCATCCCGTCTAATACTACAAGAGTCATCAACCACGAATCTGTCCGATCAACTTTAAACTATAAATAAGGTTATTTTCATTGATTCTCTTTACCATGGTGCAACTTCAATAACTTACATATTATAAAATAAAATCCTCTGACACGCCTGTCTGTTTATTAGCGATTAGCTCAAAAACTGCTAAACGGATGGTCATGCAATTTTCAGCAATAGATAGAGTGATTCCTAAGGAAAGTTTGAGTATATATTTTTATGTAGATTTAATTTAAATTGATTGATATATAACGATAATCGTTGAAAGTATCGGAAAAGCTATGCCGCCTGGAAGGTTTCTTCTATAACGCGGTCTAATTCCTTAAAAATATAACAAAACAATGCTTTGCACACAATTTAGGATATTCTTCTTTTACAGATCTATAATAAAGTTCGCGATAGCATGTATCTTTTGAGTAAAACTCACTTTCTATCTTTAAAGAAGCGGTCACTAACGATATTTGAAAGTTATATAGACGGATACAATATCAATCCTTATGAACTTAAATACGTTATTTACTTCAAGTATTTCATGCACTTTCAAGATTAACACGATTATTACCTTCATTTAAAAAAAAAATCTTTATTCGCCTCTCTGTTTATATGCAAAACCTCGAATACTATTGTTACGTTACCTTTTTTAAATTACTGATAATTTAACGCTTGACTGTGGTAAGTGATGATACAGTCTAAGATGGAAGCGCGCAAATCTGGTAAGATTCTTACGGTTTCTACATAGCATGGTACCGAAACATGAATCTCTTTGTTTTGGCGGTACGTCTTTGCTGGTAGGCCGGTAACTAGCCACGGCCGAAGCCTCCCACCAGACCAGACTCAGATTTGCCCTACCGGAGATCGAACCCGGGGCCTCTGCTAGCAAGTCAAGTACTCGCACCAATGCGCCAGCGAGGGCGTCAAACTAAAACTACCAGAAAAGATTCAAATCTTCGATTAAAATTTAGAAATAGTTTGACATTACGTTTACTATTCCATAATCTTAGTAGTTCAAAGCTTCTAAATAATTGTATATGTTCTTTACTTCGTATTGTTTCGTGGTTGAAGCCATTCTAGACTGAGCTAATTTAAATTTGTACTGAAAAACGATTATTTTAAGTTTGTACTTTGAAGTCTATAGTCTCCCATAAACTATTTTATATTTTAGTCTTGTGGAGTATTATATCAGTATTCATCAACCTGAGTATTTATTAACGTGGCGAAATCTTTCATAATGTTACTCTCAAATTTAGTGTATTAAAATTAAAAATCTTTCCACATATAACCTTGACCAGTGCGTATTGCTATATTCTTGTGATAAGTGAAATAAATTATAGCATTGACGAATCGGTGGTTGTGATTTATTTCACGTGAGCAAAGGCAGTATAACTGATTGATTAGATTCGGATAGGTGTACTATTAACAACTATAACAGGAAAACAAAAAGTCTTACAACGGAATATACTCTATACAAAGGTACTAAGTAGGGGTGTACGAATATCGTTCGAATAATTCCAAAATATCGAAAATTTTCAATAATTCACGAATTAATGAACAAATCACTGGATTTTCAATGATTTCTATTTAAATCGTGTATCGAAATATTCCACTTACAAATCATACACTTTTCGTTTTAAAATCTATTATCCAGAGAATACAATTGCTCATTTTCATAGATTTGTAGCAAATTTTCAAATGTTGTGTTTATTTAAGAATAGTGTATATGCAATAATTTGTGTTATTTCATTTTCTTTGAAATAAAAAACTGTAATAATTGTTCTATTTGTGTTAATATATTTCATTGTTTGAATAAAATGTATATAGACTATTAAATTAATATTTGAATATTGAACATAAGAGACCCCAAATTGAAACTACTCGAAAATTTACTAATAGTTTAACAGTTTACGAATAATTCGAAAAAATTCGAACTATTCGGGAACTTTCGAAATTATTCGAATTATTGGAATTTTCGAATTTTTGGAATTATGCGATTCTAGTTTCGAATCGAATGTTAACATTCGATTCGGAACGAATAATTCGTAAGTTCGAATTATACACACATCCCTAGAACTAAGAGTTACATAAGACTACTTGGCGACAAAATTACTGTTTTTGTAACATTTTTTTCAATTCCAGCATTTAGTCCACACTTTTCTGTTATTCCTATATAGTCAAATAAGGGCGTCGTGATTGATAACGTTTTCAATGATGTGTTATGTACATGTCAACCCACAGCTGAATAGCGTGGTGGGTCTATGCTCTAAAAACCGTCTCTCTACTGAGTGAGAAGGCCTGTGCCCAGTACTAGGAAGTTAATGGGCTGCTACATCTAATATATAATTAATTCTGTATTGTGTACGTGAAATTTCATAACATTTTTTTTATGTTATAGTTTAAAGATTGTAACAGGACTCCCAGTATTATGTCAATATATAGATAATTTCGGGAAATATATTGCATGTAATATAGAAGACAATAGTACAATATTTAAATAGATACAATTGAAATTTTGCTATTTTTTCATTTGTCACAAACCTCTGAAACAAAGTTTAATATAGAATTTCCTGTTTGTAACAAACTTGTAAAAATTCAAAACACAATTTCTAACTAAAAAGAAAAATCTCTGGCGCTTGTGATGAAGTTCGCAACGAGTTTTGTCTTATCAACATGCTGTTTTAGTACTTCTCAAACACAACCAAAGTAAGGCTTACAAAATAAATTCACATTGAAAATATGCGAACTTAGTACAAAATATTTTGTTTGAATCTCGGAAATAGATCAACAGAATCTCACGAAATCTGACTTTATTATCGGCCCAAAAATCAGAACTACTTGTCACTTTACATGTTGACATAGTCTAAAATCGATCAGAGAGATCAGGCGCAGGACCTACCGACTTAACGTGCTTTCAAAGGCAAGGGGGTGGAGCACACCGCCAACTTCACAAATTTGGGCAAATGTTGAGAAAATCTTAATAGAATATCGATTTTTGAATTGGTCCGACTTGGGATACAATCCCAGGACCTCAAGTTTGTAGTCGAACATGCTAACCACTAGACCAATAAGGAAGAGTCCTGGAGGAAAGCCTTTCAGCTAGTCGACAAATAAGGAATAAAAGCAATAAAATTTGTCAAGACAAGAGTTACAAACGCTTTTTGCTCTTACCACATGTCAATTATTAACATTAGAACTTGACGATTGAAAATTCGAGGATATTTACTTCAATGTGAGAGTAATTACAGCTTTCTAGTGTTAGACTATAAACTGATAGCTCTGTAATTTTGGGAGTTATTGGCAACACATAAAAATACCAAAAACATTTTGCAATATTACGAAATGTTATGCAATACGATGTAACTTTAACGAACAGAACAGTTTTGTGAGGATAATCTATGCAGCTAGTTCGTGGTATAGTTGTTTTAAGGATTAGTGCTAAATTGTATAAATTGAAATAGTGCAGTGAAATTAATCATAGTGCACGTTGTGTATATTTAAATAGTGGAGAGAATAAAAATTGTAAGTTCGACATCTCACTCTCGCGAAGATTGCCGATTCAGGATCAATGAAAATGCCACCAGGTTCTTCACCCAACGCCCCGCCGTCTATTTGTCACCAGACGAGGTTACATGTACGCAATCGAACTGTTGTTCAGCAGGAACGTTTACGCCGAATTGAACTTCTATGATGTCGCGTTTACGACTGGCACGCGGACACTATTGTGACAAGCAATCGATGCTGGTGGGTTCTTTATTTGTAAATAAGTGCGTCCTATGATTGGCGTTCTGTTATTCGCCAATCACAGGGTTTACATTAATTGCACAAACAACTTCATTCTAGGAAATAATCATAAAAATATGTATACGCTATGGTCAACAAACATTTTCTTTATACGTTTTACTAGTATTTATACATAGACTGTAAGTTAACAAAATATATAATATTCTTCTAGACGAAAGCGAAAGATTGTAAACAAAATTGATTTAAAATTAAACAAAAATATACTAAACGTAGGGGAAAAGTCGCGAACAACCTGTTATCACATGTGAACGAAAAAATATATTTAGTCAACAAGTGTTTTATTGACCTACTTTTAAACTATCCTCGAAGTAAAAAGTTTTTAGTTAAAAAACAAATCTAATTTTCAATTAGTATTCATTATTTTACTTTGTGCACATTAAAAAGCTAATTAAAAAAAGCACTAATCGACTAGACACATATATTCAGCTCTGGTGGGAAGCACACACACGTAATGATTAAAATATTATATCTAAATTAAAACTAGGTCAGGCAAATTTGTAACTCGTAATATTTTTAAAATATTCATATCATGAAATATGTTTTCATAGGGAGGAATGTCAAACACGAAAGGCATTGATTAAAAACCTACCCGATCGGTAATATTTAATATTGTAAGGGACACGACTGGGGGATTGAAATTAATACACGTTACTTTGTAAAGGTTGAATTAACGATGATGTGAAATATTTGAATTATTTCTGAAATTTGACGATGTTTAACGTTACGAATTGAAACTTGAAATTAAGCAATATTACAGCATTTTTACGTTACACAACCAATTGTTATATGTATTACCGATATGATTTCTTGTCTTGTTGAAAGTGAGCTGACCTGGTAAGAGGTAATTTACCGTTTATTCACAGCATCGTACTGGAGAGCGATGGTTGACGGCTAGTCTTTGAAGGTAGGGGTGGTATCTAGCCGCGACTGAAGCTTCCCACTACTCCCATCGAATCCATGACCTCTGCTAGCAAAGCTATTGCTTTCTCTGTTGTGCCAAGAAGGTCGTCTTAATACTATTCTTATAAAAAAATTCTAAAACAACCAATTAAATATCTACGATTTCATTATGACAAACCCACTGAGTAAAAGAATCTTTAAAATAAAGAAATAGACACGAATTCCAGTTAGCGGCCAACCTTCAAGAAAAAATAAGAGACACTTTTAGAAGATGAAGAATACCATCTTAAATTCATTTAAACCTGCTGTTTCAAATATAATTTTTTATAATATCATTTATCAAGTTATCTGTAAAACTATTGTCATAATCAGTCTTAAAATTTCTAAAATTAAGAACAAATACGGAAATATTATAAAGGTTTGCAGTTAATAGAATGGAAGATTTTTGCGCATTTTTATACAAAAATCACTGATTCTCTTTATCAGTGTTATAATAAAAATAAAGTTCAAAATATATAATGCCCTGTTTCATGCCGCAGCCTATCTGCATCGGTTAATGGCCCTTATCGAGCCTATCAGCCTTAAGTTACATCCTCGGAACAAACGAGAGGCCTCTGGTTATTTAGCATTTGCAATATTCTGAAAAATAATGTACTTAAAAAAAGTCAGAGATATAACACAGTTTAATAGATGAATATAGAAGAATAAATGAAAACGTAGACCTGAAATAATTTCGTGACTTTATTTGGAATAATTTAATTAACAAGTAATATAAAAAAATTAACTCAAATATATTATTTATCTTCAGCTCCTTCATAGAAAGGTACATTTTACTTGAGCTTCCTATGTGCTGTACAATTTGTCGCAAATTAAAGAAACTATATTAACATCTATGGTAAACTACAAATTCACAAAATGAGTTTGAACTTGAGTGGTTGAATAAAAAAGTACCTTATTAACGATTGCAAATTTGAATATATAGCGCGAGTGTGAATCAATATTGAAACTGAAACACTTCTGAAGTAAATTATTCACATTCACAAACAGATAAGGTAAGGCAAGGTAAGTAGCAGCCCGTTAACGTCCCACTGCTGGCTACAGGCCTCCTCACTTAAGATAGGTAGACTAAATATATAAAAGCACCTTAAAAAAGTAATTTGGAGAAAACTGGAATACTTCACCGCCTTTATTAACGATGAATTTTAAATAGATCTCCCGAAAGAAGATAATCAAAGTTAATCCAAAGAAATTACGTAACGCTACAATACCTATTAGGACTAATAACCTAACACACCAAAAAAATGAACCATTAAATTTTACCCTGAAAGTTATAGTGAATGAAAAGTAAGCACTGAGAAAGGAATATCAAAAATTAGTAACCCAAGGCCGTGAAATACGATCCCAATTTTATTTTAAAAAACAACACAAGTTGTAAATAGAAATCCTGTATCATACTTATACCTTTAAATCTGCATATGAAAAGTTACAGATTCGGTTTTACCATTAACGTTCTATTCATAAAAATGAAGTTATTTCTTAATTGTACATATTATTCAATACATTACAATATATATATATATATATATATATATATATATATATATATATATATATACATATACATATATAGTACTAACTTCAGTATCATATGGTAAATATTTGTCAATCATTTTGCTGAAGTATGCATTCATTGTAATCAGTGTGATTGAGCATTTTATATTAATAGCAAAATAACAAAAAGTGAACGAATTTCATGAAAGAATAGTCCACTAAACAAACGAACATCCGGGTAGTCTCTATTTCCGGGGGATGTAGTTTTATTTGATGGCTCTGACAAGCGTCGTTAGTCGTTGCAAATAGACCGTACCGCAAAACGAGTATACGCTTTTAAAATGTCCAAAAAAACTCATACTCTTTGAACAATTACCGCCAGTCTGCCATAACTTCTATATATCTCATTTTTTAACGTGTAGTAGTAATTTTTAAATAACACACAGTCCTCAACACAATTAGCTTTAACATTTAACTAAAAAATCTTTTAAATATCTCCATTATTAAAAGTCTTATAAAGGTAGATATAGCAAGGAAACCATATCTTACCATATCTTAAGGGCAAACCCAGGATGATGATGATGACGACTCTGCTAACACAATGGAGCAGAATTGTGAGACTAAGTTCCAAAACTCACTCCGAGAGAAAGACTCCTTTAGAATAGACTTTAGAAAAAAACCGTCGACCGTTACAAATATTACTCAAATTTCTAATGCAGCATGCAAGAATATCAAATTATACATATTATTTGGATGTGAAGAAGGCCTCCGATCGAGTGGATCACTTCATGTTAATAAATAAATTGCGTAACGTCGGTGTTCATGGGTCGTTGCTTTCCTGATTTTGGTCATACTTGAATTAAAGATGCCTCAAGGTTGTAGTTTGTGGTTACAAATTGGAATTGTATAAGGCTCCTTGAGGAGTCCCGCAGGGGTCACATTTAGGTCCAATTTTATTCTTAATTTTCACAAACTAAGGGATCACATAAAGTCAACTATTTTTTATTATATGCAGATGATTTACAAATTCATAAAACTATGTATGAATTCTCAGATTTAGTCAATCTCAGAAGGGACTTAAATTAAATTTGATTTGTCAGCAAAAAATAAAATATGGAATCTAAAAAATGCCAACATGTTTTATTTTACGATACAATAACATTTACAGTACACAAGCAAAATTATCTATTTTTAAAGATTGGACTGTACAAAAACTATTTATGCAGTTAAATTTAGCTAGAATTGTTCTAGCGGCAGGAAACGACCGTAATGCCATAACAACTTGCAATAATGGTTTGGACTGGCCGAGTTTGTGATTATATTCCCTGCCACTCAAATCTCTCTGTAGTGAGTTGTAGGATTAAAATAGATGTGGTCTCAAGTGATGTGGGATTAATTCAACTGAATATGGTATTAAGCCAAAGGAATGATGTTATTGTCTAAGATATGATGCCTAATTTAGAAGAGGTACTTATGAAATTTTTATGTAGACCGGAATAACGAAGCAAAAAATGATTATTTATTTTCGTTTTCCATTGTTTATCACTACTCTCATCATTCTTGTAAGTATAAAAATCCTCGTGATAGAAAAACTCGCTCTTTCATATTGTAGCAATATTTAAAAAAAAATATAACAAAATGCTAAAGATAGTTTGTTTAAATTTGAAAAATGTAATGTCAACGATATTCTAAGGATAATGCAATGAGAGAAAGACTTTCCCTCGCGCTTCTCTATTTATTCTTCTTAATATCGTATTCAGATTTTGTGAATTCTTCTCTTAGCACCATGAGTAAGAAGTAGATTTTCATTTTCAATTATTTTTGTAATAAAAAAGTTCGTGCTTCTTTGGCAAACCAATTTTTAAGTCTTGTTTATTTTATTCAAATTTCAAACTTTAGATTTCCGAAACTAAGAGGAAGGTAAAAAGGAAGATATGTTAGGATATTAATGAATTTTATTGTCTTGAAAAGAGAATTTATGATATATTTTTATTTTATATTTTATAAAAAATCGTCTATTAAATTATTAAATGACGAGTGGCAAATTAAAAAGCCACTTGTTATTTGTAAATATTAAAACTACCTAAGCTTCCGACGAATTAGCATAAAAAGCGCTAGGAGGCGAGAGGCCCACGATCGTCGATCGTCTCCCTCCTTAATGGTGATCTTTGAGTGATGGATGCAGAGTCCGTTGCCCAACAAAGAGTGGACGCGCGAGATGGTTGGTGGTGTGCCAGGTGCTCCAGGCAAGCCACCTTCGGAGTAAGTTTTTGGTCATTGACCGAGTTGGGCCTAAACGGGCACATCGCTAGCTCGAATGTCTGTCAGTCGCGTTCTCGTGGTCCGGTCTCTGAGTGATGTAGGAGCACCGCTGGGTTTTCACCAGTATGATTCGGGCATAACCTGAAACATCCTACCAAGTATTCCCGGTATCCACGAGAATTTCCCAGCGTTAAAAAAGCATAAATAGCGCTGCGCATCTCCGTGACGCTAATCACAGGTTTCATCCTTAAAAAATTTACCCTCATGCGCCTAAAGAAGTTTTAGTTCAAAAAATGTTGAAGGGAATTGTGATGTCTGTCTGAATTAACAAGTTTTGACTATGGCTTATTTCACATTCTTAAGGTAATTTTAGAGTATTGTCATATTAGCCATTCATTTAGCAAGTACAGCCCCGGGGAGGCTATCAATACTTACAATAGTCATTGTTTTAAACGACATTATGATCTGTATCATCCTTATATTTCAATACAGTTAACTATATAAACAATTAAGAATGTAGTGGACTGTTAGGGTCCAGGCATAGTGCGGGGCAGGAAGCGACCGCAATCGTATGCCGCAACAACTTGCACTAATGACTCGGACTGACCGCATTTGCGACAATATTTGCCTTAATCACCGCACACGTAGCAATGTAGGGCACTGCACTGACTCTGTACATACATGTGCTATTTTCCATTAGCACTGCTTTAATAAATACCAAAAAAGTAAGTCCAACGACTAAATTTATCCTAGCCATGTCGTATGTCGACAGGGATGTGTTGCGTCACCATGGCTATTCAACCTATTCATGGATAACTGTTTGAGAGATTTAAAAGAAAGTATGTATGGTTTAAGAATGGATGAATTCCTCATCAAATGTTTACTTTACGTTGATGATCAAGTAATACTTGCGTCATCCGCTAATGAACTACAGGAGATGGTAATATTATGAATATAGCTTTGAACGGGAAAGGAATGAAAGTGAATGTAAACAAAACGAAAGTTATGCTTTTTGAAAGAGATAAATCTATGATAACAAGTGGAAGAGGTGAAAGAATATGTATACTTGGGATCGAAATTTACAAAAGATGGAACATGTGAAAGTGATATTGAAAGGAGAGTGAATGCAGAGAATATGGTAAATGGTGCTCTGCGTGCCTTTTTAAATAACCAGATGGAGTCTCAAAAGGCCAGACTGGCTATGCATGCAGGAGTGTTGGTGCCAACACTATGTATGATAGTGAAAGTTGGGTATGGCAGAAGAATCACAAAAGTAAAATAAATGCGGTAGAGATGAGAGCGTTGAGAAGCATGAGTGGATTAAAACTGAGTGACAGAGTGAGAAATAGTGTGATAAGAGAACGTTGTGGTATAAAAGAAGACGTAGTGACTAAAATTGAAAAAGGTATGCTTAGATGGTTTGGGCATGTAGAGAGAATGAATGAAAGGAGACTGACAAAAAGGATTTATGAGTCAAGAGTGAATGCGAAAGTTGGAAGGGGAAGACCAAGGCGAACGTTCCTGGATCAAATCCAGGACATTTTAAATAAGGGCCAAGCCAAGAGTAGTCAAAAGCTTCGCTATCAATAACTTACCTTTTACCAGGTTATCTTACTTCCATCATAGACAGAATCATCAATTACCATCAGGTGAGATCGCAAGCGTTAATCTCCTGTTACTATATAGTTATATTTATCCTGATTTACACACACATTTCTGATAAATTTTACACTCTATACATTATCTTTACCCTCCACTAATACACTAGATATGAAAAGTACAACCGTCGTACTCTACGAACAAGCTCCGCCAACCTGCCATAGTGACGTCATCATCGCCTTAGTCAATACAAAGACTAATATCATGCCGCGAGCATATTTTAAATTGTTATACATTCTATTAACGCTAAGAGCGTTTCACTACAATACATTTATTATTTAGTTACGATCCTGCTAAATTAACTTTATTGTACTTGTTTCGAGAACTTAACGGGTTACTCGACTTCTTAACGGGTATTTCATTAAATTCGTTCTTTAAATAAACATCGTATCACAACACTACAATTAAACAAATTGATTTCGTGTTCTTTAGAAGATTGCTATTACTATTTTTAGTTGAGATATATTTATCTGCTCTTTTAAAAAGGATTCTGACTTAATTACATAAATGTCATACAGCGTCACCACAAAGTTTCCTAGAGCGAAGTAATCCACGATGTTTACAGTGTACCCGCATCCTTATCGGTTAATTATAAAGTGCTTACAGTGTAAACTCTAACACCTGTACGATTTAAGAAGGTGCGATCCTTACAAACTCAAAATTGCATTTGTACAAGAGTATAATTTAAAATTTACTTCCACCTTTGTTTAAGTGTGGTATCATACTCAGATTTCGCATTAACGTCTAAATCAAAATATTATTTATTCAAGTACGCTCAAAAAGCACTTTTGAATCGTCAGTAGTCTATCCTTTGGTAACAAATCAACCACCGGTTCGGAAACTTAAATCCGCTGAGAAGAAACCAGCAAGAAACTCAACGGTTACTCTTTTAAAGATAATTTTGTATGTGTAACATATTTAATATTGATTCTGTGAGCAGCTGGAATCAAGTCCAACCATTTCTACCGCTTAAATCTTCAACGTTATAATATGCCTTTTGTAAAGGGATGTTTTTGACGTATTTATTAATATTATGTGGAGGCAATCTAAAACTGATTGCGTTATCTTATTAAAAATGCATATGCTAAACCCGACAAATGATTTCTGAACCTTCTTCACTCTAAAATATGGAATTACAATTTTGATTTCATTTCTTTTATTAAAATTGTGTATTTCACTTTTTTTATTGTATAAGTGAATGTTATCACGGATGTATATTATTCAATATATAGAAATGCTGAGCCATGTATTTTTCATATTAGTTCTACAACCACAATTATTAAATAAACAGAATTATATGTATATTAATTCCATTCATTTAAAATAATGGTGTGCTGCCAAAGCTAAACTAAGTTATGGTCGTCGTCGTCGTCTCAACCGATGGACGTCCACTGCTGGACAAAGGTCTCTTTTAATGAATTCCACGGGGGCCCGATCTTATGTCGCTTGTATCCAGCGGCTGCCAGCGACCCGCCTGATGTCATCGGTCCATCTGGTCGGGGGTCTGCCGACGCTGCGTTTTCCGGTGCGAGGCCGCCGCTCTAGCACCTTCGGGCCTCAACGTCCATCGGTTCTGCGAACTATGTGCTCTGCCCATTGCCACTTCAGCTTTGCAATTCGGTAGGCTACATCGGTGACTTTAGTTCTCCTACGGATCTCCTCGTACTGATTTGATCACGTAGGAAAATCCCGAGCATAGCCCTCTCCATTGCCCGTTGAGTGAGTGTCTGTGTCTTCTTACGAGCCCCGAGGCTAAGTTATGTTGTACACAAATCGTCGTCGCTTCACATACAAAAGATACTGTACATAAATTCATTTGTTGAATATAACTTACTGCAAACAGTACATTGCACTTCCACTTTGACGTTCATAAGTGCTGCTTTGCAGCCTAAATTGAAAAAGAAGATAATTAAATAAATATACAGAGGTAGAGAACAAAGTATGTTAATTTGGACGTAATACCAAGAGAATTCTTTTGAGAGTTGTCATTAATCAGATGACTCTTATACAACCTTCATCCACAATTAAAAATAAACTCTATGTTTATTTACATCAACGCGCTGATCACGTTTCTTTGCCAAAAACCTTGAAACTGACATTATTTTCCGCTCTGGTGGAAACAAACGCAAAAAACAATAGAGAAAAACTGATAACTGTACACTTTACGAGTTCCTATTGTATGTGAGGCTAATAAAAAGAAGTACAAAGTAAATGGCGAGAAGTGAATTGAATATCGCTTCTTCAAACTCAAGATCAAATCAAAATATTCTTCATTCAAGTAGGCTCAAAAAGCACTTGAATTGTCAGTAGTCTGTCCGTTGGTAACAAAACTATCACCGGTTCGGAAAGTTGAATCCTCTGAAAAGAAACCCGCAAGATACTCAAAGGTTACTCTTTTAGAGATAGTTATGTATTTTACAATGAGTAATATTTTGCTTTTGTGTACAACTGGAGTCTAGTCAAATATTTTTATCACTCAAATAATTTTCAGCTTTTTGTAAAGGTATGTTTTTGATAAATTCATTAAAACTACGCGGTGGCAAATCTAAAACTGACTGAGCAAATTTTAAACTAAAATTGATTTAAAATGTGTTTGCTCAGCCCGACAAATGATTTCTGAACATTCTTCACTCTAAAATATGTTATTACAAGTTTGTTTTAAGATACAGTGTTAAACTTGTGTATTTCACTCTTTTTGCTATATATAGCGAACAACGAATGAACATAGTAAAAGATAAAAGGTCATTTCTGTTTTTACTGTTTCTGGAATTAGTCGAAAATAACATATTTTTTTTATATATTTTTGTTTTTTACATATGAAAACATATTATTCTTAAATTATAATCAGAGACTTAAATTGTATTCATTCGAATAGAATTCATCGAAACAATCTGAATCTATGAAGAATTAGACTTATGGTCTAACTTTATGTAAATAAACGGTAGAAAAGTAATTCTTTATCATTACTTAAAGGTAGATTTGGTACTGTAACTCGTAGTAATTAATGTACTTTAATGGACGGGGTTGATTTTCGATGAACTCTTATGAAAACACTCTCAAATATATCGTAGTGGAGTTTTCAGAAACATTTTAAACAGTGTAATAAAACTAGCTTTGCCTGTATTACGCGTGTAGTTCCTGATCCTGTAGAAATATACGGAAATCCGAAACTATTCGGATTGAAGCTATATTTATTCTAATGTTAACATTTTTCTTTCAATTAGTACAACTATCCGTTTAGTAGCTGTATTATTTAATCCACATCCGGACAAAGACAATAAAAAAGTATATTTAGCAAATAATAGACTAGTTATACAGATTACCGTTTGGGTTTACACAATATGCACTCGACTTCCTTTAATCTGATAAGAGATAACACTAACATAGCGGTCGTTGATATGAAAATTGCGTAAATATATCTTTCTTTGTTTAAAAAAAATACTAAAGTTAAAGATAAAATAGGGTTTTTCTATACCTATATGTTGTTTATAAGGAAAATTGTTATTTTCTTCTGAATGCAGAATTTCCCAGCCGCAACTCTATTTAAATACTTCGATGCAGTCTCTGTAGCTCATTTTTAATTAAGAAATATAACTTATTGTGAGTGTTGGTGTTTTCAAAAGAATAAGAGACAGATTATAATAATTTCATCATTAATCATCAAAGGCAACACTCGTTACTGGAAAAGGCTGTGCCTAAAATTGTAAAATTTAAGAAACATCTTAAATTTTACAACATACCACGATGGCCTTTTTTTCTGCAAAACTAAAAAAAAAATCAGTAAAAAAATTCTGTAAAGAATTTTAAAAAATGCCATCGTGGTATATACCCGTTCAAATAGTCAATATGTTAATAAACCACGAAAATTTAAGTTTAAATCAATGAAGAAACATAACCTTATAACTGACTATATATTCCACATGAAAAAGACTCATATCAATTCATCAAAGATAACTAACAGTCAAATGCTAAACAGTTATAGTTATTTCAAGTTTAAGTACTTGAGATACACTAATATGTCTAGTTTAGCCTAGTAGTATATATCTATAAGAAGATAAATAAGAAAAATGTTGAAGTCTATATAATAAATATGAAGAAGTTTTATGTAAAAACCACAAAAATTGTTTCTATCTATACCCATAACAGACTTTGAATCAATTAATGTACCATACTAATTAATTTTTTAGTAAAGCATTAACAAAATGATGTTTTTAGACAACTAACCTCTCTAACCCACTAATATTGAGATTCCCAACTCTTCGTACGATTGATAAAGTACATATTTGTCCCATATTTCCATGTAATCGGGAACTACGTGGAAGACACTACGGAGGAGAGATCTTGTATATTATGTCCTTATAATCGCGCACCAACTTTTAACGTGCGTCTTTTAACTTAGTACACCTTATAAGTCAACTGGGTTACGCAACAGAGCATTGCCTTTATATGTACTTCTAGTCTTTTCTACTTTAAATAGATATGCTGTCCATTGACACACATTCCATATTAACTATTAACGCTAACGTATTTGCAATGTGCCTTTATCTGGAAGTTATTTTTATGGTATAACTATTTACTACCAAATGGTATTTAATGCTAACATTTGGGCAATGAGTGAATTTATGGCAAAACTGATGACATGTTTAGACGACTAATAAATCCATCAAATCATCGAGTGTAAAATCGGATTTTAGACAGCTAAGCATAGCAAAACAACAGCCCTTACACGTCCCACTGCCTGTCTCCTCACTAATAGGAAAAAGGGTATTTAGAATATAGACCTACCGCGCTGCTTGCTGCGGGTTAAACTTACGAGTACTCTATAATTACTCCCGAAACATACAGATTACCTCGCGATGTTTTCTTTTACCAAACAAACAAAAGACAAAAATGAATTGGATAGAAAATTCAGAATTCGAACCCGCAACTTCTTTTAGAGAGAATTCACACTTTTAACTATCTATTTACTTCTAGACCATCAAAGGCTTTAAACTATTTATTTACTCGTACACTATAGATATATCTTATGCATGTGAGGGGATGATGATATAAATAAATAAGAAGCCTTATAGCAGCAATAGCTCAAATAATAGTTTCGATTCCAAAAGTTTTCGTTCGACCCGCAAAAAAACTCCGAAAATTCTTTTACCTAATCTCAACGTAATTACCGTCACTCTTCCGTCACCGAAGAGGCCTGTGCCCAGCGGTGGGATGTTAATAGACTGCTATTTACCTTGCTTACCAGTAAAAATGTGGATGGAAATAAAATTTTATTTGTTTGTTTAAAACGCTTCGTAATCATTATTGAAGTGAAACTTCTTTAGGCGCATGAGGGCAAAATTTTACGGATGAAACGCGTGATTAGCGTTACGAAAATGTGCAGCGTTTTTTATGATAATTCGTTTGAAAGTTAGGAAGTTATAATACATATATACAAAAATAATGTGGAATTTAAATTTGCCTCTCGTCGTTTAATAATTTGATATATAATTTTTCAACAAATATAAATTAGAAATATTTCATATATTTTCTTTTAATTATTAATTTCTGATATTGACAAAAAATATGTGGCATTTTTATTTACAATTCGTCATTTGAGATTTCAATAAATTATTCGTGTTCATTTTCGACACTTTTAATATTTTAATGACAATTAATCTCGTTAAATTCCTAACATATCTTACTTTTTCCTCCCTCTATGTCTCGGAAATATGAAGTTTTAGATTTGAATAAATATAAACAAGACTTAAAAATTAGTTTGCCAAACAAGTTTCAATTCTGACATGTGTACTTTGTACGTACTTTTATCTTTTTTTATTTGACATATAAATAGTTGGAATAATGTAACAGATAGATGAATATAAGGTCCATTTTACTCAAAGACAATATATGTCATACTGCGAATTAAAAATCCTATTATCTACAGAAGAACTAATACGACATTACAAGAACTATACTTTTAATTTTTAGTATTTTCTACAGAATGACTCTCGGCTATGGTAAATAATGATCACCATTGGCCTTAATTCGTCGTGACAGACATTTAAACACTGCCTAGACAACATTTTTTGTGTGGCTAAATAAGCCAATAAGGGAACGACAATCACAGTTGCAGGTAGGGCAGCAGAAGTTCAGTTCTGTACGTGCAATGGATCCGGTGGTGTTTCTTCTTTCACACCTGCGTTTCAGACCTTCGAACCAAGCCTTGTCGGGCGCAAGGCAGCCATTCTTAAGTCTTTTGCCTAAATAATGATACAGACAGAAATAATAAAGTTACCTGAGTTAAATGTAATTTATCGTTACGTAAATGTCGAACCCGGTATCTCTGCTAGCGATGAAAATACTAGTACCCTTACGCCAACAAAGCCGTCAGTTACTACGAAACGACTAATTTTTTCCTTGTTTTTCATTTAACAAAAAAACTTATTCACTTAACTTTCTCTGGCTTTCTTCCATCTATTCATATTGAAACGCATTATTTTTACTGCAATCTATTTATAGACATTTAAAGAAACAATTAATGATTTTGTTTCTTTTATGACACTGCGCGTTGCCCACTGCAGTGAAATCGAACGTTGTTCCGTCGAAGTGAAATGATTCGACGCGGTCACCGAAGCGTAAATAACTAGGTGATAATGCTCCATCAGGGTTGCCTCTTTCTATAATTTTAATTGTCAGTTATAACAAGTATATATTTACGATCAATTGCCTCCTTCTGGGAGTCGAGTCAGCAAAAAGATATTAGTGTTGTGATGCGATGTTTATTTAAAGAAAGAATTTATCGAAATACCTTTTTGATTGAAAGTTTTCGGCTACTTTCGTTATTTATTTATCATAATCGTTGATACAAGTACAATAAAATAAATTTAACCAAGTAATAAAACTAATGTAATGAAATATTTGATTAAGTGCGTTAATAGAATGTATAACAATAGTAATAATTTGGATGAGCTTAGGTACTCGTATAATATAATGATTAGCTGGAACAACATTAACATGACGGCGTTACGATAACATTTTGGTCCACCGTAATGACATAAATGATATACTATAATAGAATTAATTGGCAACTAGAACCGACAAGATTAACCCTACTCTCCTCTATTTAAAGTACATTATAAAGTAACACGGCTTTTTAATAATAATAGCAATCACAGGTACCCGTGTTATTTAAAAGGTATTTTGAGTCAAAGTGTTTAAGGTTTGAATTTAATTGTAATTATTTGTAACAAATTATGAGTCTTGCCAAATTTATTGCCAACACACACACATAAAATTCGGCCGAAAATGTTTGGCTGCAATATATTTGTGCTCGTAATTAAAATTGTATCTCGTCCAATGATCTGAATAAAGTTTTCTTACATTCTATATATTGTTACAAGGTAGCGTGTTATTTTAGATTTTATATTTATGCGTGATTTGTTTTCTCATTATATTTAGGCAAACACATATTATATATCTATAAATAGAGAAAATTGGAGTATCTTTATATAACTTGAAACAGTCTTTTATAAATGCATGTGAAAATATACACGAAAATCTCTAATCTCTGAAAAGGTTAGACCGATTTTGACACTACTTTAACTGGCATAACTTGTATTACGAGGAATAACTTAGACTACTATACATAAGAATAAAAGGTATGCGTAATTCTGCAGGAAACATAATTATTTATATAAAAATGAATGTTGAATGTATATAGGATATTAATTTGTATTGTAGATAATTGTCTAGAAGTACTTATAATAAATAATGTATTTCAAAAAACAATGAATAAATAATGCATATTTTTGCGTATTTTTCATATATTGATGTTTTAATTTAGAAAATTGTTGTACAGCCCTACGCAGATAGTGATCCATCAAAGAAATTGTTGCGAATTAATTTATTTACACTTTCACATCGCAAAGCTCTTAAAATATTAAAATAACTAACATTTATTACATTCTATATAATGATTCGACTTTTATAGTGTCTATATTTTCCTCAAAACATTTCATTAGGTTTATATATCCAAAATTATATCCTTAAGCGTTACAAAAAACTACGCAACCTAATAACGTTCTTTACAAAAGGATTTAATAAATTTATTATTTCAGTTTATCATAAATTAAGTAAATAATGCCTAATCCAATATTCGAAGTAATTCTTAGAAGTTCAAGACGGAATTTCATTTTTAAATTCGATTAGGATATGGATAGAAAATTTAAGACAATTAAGTTTTCGACACCATTCATTGGAGCTATCTTCTTTGCCGCCGAAGATTAGTGAGTACTCATGAAGTTGTAATGTTTTCGTAATATACAACACTTAAGGGGAGATATAAGATCAAACTTTTTTTACTGTTTACCTTAACTTGTGACAGTATCATCAAAAGGAGCCTTTTACATCAAGTGCATCACAAATCAATCTTTTTATTACACATTTCTCTCCGCAAACAACATTATTGTATAAAACCTCGGCCTACATCCGAAAATATAGTTCTACTAGTTGATATGTATACTAATAAAAATAGAAAAATTCCTAGGAATATTTCTATTTTAACACGCCTTTACTAACATGTGTATGTAACGGAAACTTTGAACTATTTTTATGGACTGCAAAACGTGAGATCAATTTGAAATTTTGCAAATTTTATAAGAACAATAGAATGATTTTAAAAATTCGTCCCATTTTTTTTAATGGAATACCTAATAATTACCCTCTATAGACTTTATAAACTGCCCCATTGGTTTAGTGGTTAGCATGTTCTACTACAGACATGAGGTCCTGGGTTCGAGTCCCGGGTCGGTCAATTAAAAAATCATTATTGAGTTTTCTATTAAGATTTTATCAATATTTGCCCGAAGTTGGGAAGTTGGCGGTGAGACCACGTTAAGCCATCGGTCCTGTGCCTGATCTCTTTCGGGTCGTGTCAGTTTCCCGTCACATCGGACTATGAGAGTGCAGGAATAGAGAGTGCACTTGTGTACTATGCCTGCCAATCCGCAGTGGAGCAGAGTGGTGGGTCTATGCTCTAAAAAACCTCTCTCCTATTAGTGAGAAGGCCTTTGCCCAGCAGTGAGACGTTAATGGGCTGCTACTTACCTTACCCTCTATAGAGCAATGTGATACGTATAGCTGTCAACCCGTATCATGATGGGTTAAGCTTGCAGTTTAATGTAAATCTCTGAATTCCCCTTTCCAATCACTACCGATCCTTTTATTTGTCAGACAGGCATTAACGAATTATTCCAATAAGCCATCAAATTAAAATATATTTTATATTATATTATAATAATAATTATAAAATATAATTACTATAACCCAGAGACATATTTACGATACCACGTTGGATTCGTTTTTTGTACATGTTAGTGAGCAACTGTTTTTTGTCCTTATGGTAAATTTATTTATTTTGATATGGAAAACAAATAGTTGTAATAGTCTTTTATTGTCATAACTAATACAGAAATCAAAATATTACACTTTAATCTATAGATCAGTACTACAAGATTATAATCTTGTAGCTTTATATTTGTGAGCCCCTTCGGCAGCTCACTCTTGCAAAGATTTGTCGGTTCAGGATAATTTAAAATGCCACCAGATTCTTCACCCCAACGCTCCACCGTCTACTTGTCACCAGACGAAGATTATATATCTCGATTCGAACTGTTGTTCAGCAGGAACGTGTTTACCAAATTGGCTATCTATTATATGGAGTCTGCGACTGACAAACGTGCACTACTGTGACAAGTGAACTGTGGTATTTTATTCACATCACAGGGATTACATTAATTACACAAACAACTTCATTCTCGGAAATGACAATCATACAAATATATACACGCTTTAGTCAATAAACATTTTGTATATACGAATCTATTAATATCTATATAGGGACTCTAAGTTAAACAAAGTATATTACGAAACGAAAATGATTTTAAAACTATATTAGCTTCAAATTAAACAAAAATATAGTAGTATTCTAATTTGAGGAGAAAAGTCGCGAACAATATTGACTAAGTAGATTTAAATTTTATTTAATTGCACATTTCATATCCGACTTCTGTTTGATTAAAAACGTATAATATAAGTCTTAATCATAATATATCATAATGAGAATAAAAAACAGGTGACATGAAAAAGTTTTATTTATCTACGAAGAAAACTAGTTAACCTATTAAAAGATATCATTGAAATCTGTCTATTAATTATAAGGACTGCGTAAACGTTTAAAACCTAACAGGCTTTAATTTCAAATGTTAATCAAATAAATAAGAGTAGAGTAAGAGAGAATTGATGGCGTATCTTTCGTTTGCTAAAAGAAAGAAATACAACCAATAAGCACTGTATATAGGAATAACCGATGAAAGATCTTCTACAAGTCCTGGATGTCTGCCAAGAATCCGATGTTAATTTAAACCATTCAATCCGCAATAAATCTTCTCAACTCCCGAGTCGATCAAAGTTTGTAAACCCAATTTATTCATAATTCTTTGAGAAGATATTTAACTCAAATATTTTAGTATCTGGAGCGCGATAACAATGTATTACGTACTGCTGAAGTTTATATTTTATGGTTTTGAGGAATTATGTCAAGGGCTAAAGCAGAAACAGTGTTATCATAACTTTAATACTAGATTCCAAATGAGACTACAGTAAATTAAATAAAAGAAGCTCATTACGTACACCAATTTGAAGATACGGATACGGATGATACAGAGTTTCATACACAAGAAAAGCATATGATAGATAAATGAGAGTTGTTAAGACACTTCTTCATTAAATACTTAACACCAATACAAAAAACTTTATACAGTTTGGTATGAGCTATCCGCACTTTATACGGCTATTAAAGCTCTTCTAATAAGGCATATTTTCGATTTACGGCCTAAAATGTTTAGCTATCACGGCAATAAAACTTGTCGATATATCTGGACGGTTACTATTTCTTTATGGTCTTCAGATGAAAGCCATTTAAAATATATGTATGTATACGTACATAAAGGTTATAGATTATTGTTGGTTTTTGTAGTCTCTTATTATTTCATATACTTGTTATGTATGTATTTTTGATTTGAATAAAATAGAAAGATAAAATGCATTTTGAATGATAAAACATCTTACATATTAACACATTGAATTTGTATTAGAATAATTGATTCCTTAGACGACTTTTCGCTATACGGTCAAGATTTGTATAACGCATCTAGGCCGTAAAGTGAGGTATGGGTGTATAACTTATATTTTCTTAACTATGTTATAAAAAAGATGCCGTACAGTACATGACAAATGAATGATTTCAGGTACAACGCTAATTAGAAACCATAGGAGATAAATTACCTATTACCAGGTTAGCACGCTTCCCTGCTACCCAGTTTCATCACCTGCCATCATGTGAGATTACTGTAAGAGCTAACCTGTCCCCCACTACCTCATAGCTGTTGTCTTAAATAAGCGTGAATGTTTTGTGTTCCGGTACAAAGCTAATAGCAACTATAATAGGTAAATTACTTCTTAATAGATTATTTCAATTGCATCTTAAATTGTGTCTTCACTTACCATTTTTTTTTTTTTTTTTTTTTTTTTTTTTTTTTTTTTTTTTTTTTTTACACCTCTAGTTGTTTATAAGAGACAGGAACGGATNGACAGATTCGCAGAAGGAGGCAATTACCCTCCAACCCATCTCGTTAGCAAGCATAGCACTGACTATGCTCACCAATGAGAGATTCCCTCCAATTACCGATTCCAAGACGTATCGCTGAGGTCCCCATGCGGGACACTCTGCCAATGTGTGGTGCGCCGAATCTATGGAAGCACCACACTCGTGGCAGGCAGCCAATTCCTCACAGCCAACAGTCTGGTGCAGGTATTTACCAAAACATCCGTGTCCAGTCAACACCTGCACCAGTCTGTAGGAAAGCGATCCGTGCCTTCTAGATAGCCATTTCTCCAGGTGAGGACGGATCGCCTCCACAATGGCTACCCCCGCTACTGGGGATCCAAGATCCTCCTTCCACCGTTCTATTAAGGCCCTATCCATAAGGACTCTTCTCCTCCGAACCTCGTCAATTTCAGGCATCCCGCCTGTTATTCTTGCAACCGCTCTGCACTGATAGGCGGCTGCAAGAACCTCAGCCCGCAGCTCCCATGGGGGATCGCCTGCCAGGAGAGTTGCCGCCGTCCATGATACTGTGCGGTACCCCCGTATCGCTCTGACCGCTATAATCCTTTGCGCCCTCCGTAAAAGGATTTTATTCGAGGTTGTCAAGGCGTCGATCCACACGGGTGCACCGTACAATGCCATATTAGAAATCACCCCGGCATAAAGCTTCCTACATGCCACTCCTGGTCCTTCACTTACCATCAGCTAACTTGTCAACAATTAAAAAAAATGGGATATGGCTGTGTTATGGACACGAACGTCGGTTGTAAGTGAATACGTCTCATAAAGGGTAATAGTTTCTATATAAAATATCGGGGCTTCCCCTTCCGCCGCGCAAGATGTGTTACGGTCCTTATTTAGCGTAATAAATTCTTTGATCCTTTAGCTATCGTGTGGTGTAATTGAATTTCGGATGGATGTGACAGATATTTAACTACAGCACCAAACTGTATCCCCTGATTTCGTTACCATACGTTTTTTAAAGCCATGCGATTTTAAAGACTTTTTCACGTCGAAGGACTACGTGTGACGTCTTTGATGATTGTAACTCTAGATTAAATCTTCGCCTAATGAATTTCGCTTGAAAAAAGCACTAAAATACAGCATAGGTAACTTCACATTATATTTTTCTATGTAAACAAGACGACAATTATTTACCTTTTCTTTTTTAATTTTTCCTACGTAGATATTTGTGTTTATACGTTTCTATAATAAACTGCCACAAGACGTTCTTGAGATGTCACTTAATAAATTCAAAGTCTTTGTCAAAAGAAAGTTGATAGAAAAATCATATTATAAGTTGCAATATTATTTAGACGATAGAAACGCGTGGGACTGAACGAATTGTTCTAAATTGAAGTGAATTATATTGTAATGATGATGGCAACAAGAAAATACAAAATACCCGACAGAGTTTGTTGTGGGCTCTTCTCAGATAAGGACGCGAAGGAACCCTCGTAACTTTAGATTTTAAGTCGTTCTTTATTACCATCATCAGTCATAAAAATATCATATTTGATTTTGATTCAAATGTGCTGTAATAGGCCTACTTGAATAAAGAATTATTTCATCACATTAATTAGTCACACCACTCTACCCCTTCTCTTTCTGCAGTCTCTAACCCAAAGGTTGTCTGGAAGAAATCGCTATATAGCGATAAGGCCGCCTTATTGTACTGTTTTGTATTTTATTTTAATTATTTCCTACCTGTATTTTTCTTGTGGTGTACAATCAAAGAGTTATCTGTCTATCTATCTAAAATGTTGAAAAACACCGTATAAAACGCCAAGGAATTCAGAATTGGTAAATAGGCGGTAGGTCGCGTGTGCGGTCTCATCTAAAATTAACGCGTCGCGGGAAAAAGCGTATAAACAATACGCCCTACATAGTACGCAAGGCCCATGAGATATTAATGGATCGTTCAATTTATACTTCGCTACTTTCACTGGGCCCTGAATGATCACTGTGTTGTGGAACGAATGTAGCAATAAAATTGCCAAACTATACGTTATCTGTGAGTGTAGTTTATTAAGCAGATATACAATTATTTGAAGTGAAACTTCTTTAGGCGCATGAAGGTATAATTTTTACGGATGAAATGCGTGATTCGCACGAAGATGTACAGAGTTTTTTTATCCTAATTCATTCGAAGGTTATGTAGTTTTATAGAATTTTTAAAGTCGCTCACTAATTTGCAGGTTAAGTAATACTGTTCTCATATTCTTCATTATTATATTACATACTTTAAATGACTTAAAACAAATTACTAACATTGATACAAACTAAGAACTGTCACTAGGCGAATATTGCTTCATTCCCCTGTGATACCCCTCTTATACCAAACGTCCTACTTAAAATAATCGCCCCACTCAAAAGTCCACCAATCACAGTCGTCGTTTTCACGACAGCTTCTTGAATTTGAGAATTTCCGAACTGCGTTAAACCGGATGTAGTGCATGTAAACGTTTCATTGATATAATTATGAAGACCTCAGCATAATAAACAAATATAGTAATTTAATAGCAAACCACAAATAAAACAATAATGATCACTAACAGAATATAAAATAAAAGTGTTTCATAAATTCTATTTTCTAAATTTTTAACTAAAATTTTATTAATAATTTCTAATACTTGGAAAAAAACACGTGGCATTTTATTTACAATTCGTCATTTGAGATTTCAATAAATTATTAATTTTCGACACTTTTAATGTTTCAATGACAATTAAATTCATTAATTTCCAAACATATCTGCCTTTTTTCCCCTCCTTCTTAGTCTTAGAAATCTAAAGTTTTAGAATTGGATGAATATGAACAATACTTAAAATTTAGTTTGCCAAAGAAGTTGCACTTCTGACAATATACTTTGCACGCACGCACTTTTAACTTTTTTAAATAGAGATCTACATTTATCACCTAATATATAAAAACTTACTTGTTATCCCTTTTTTTAGGGAGAAGAAGGTTCAGAAATTAGTCAGGTTAAGCATATGCATATTTAATAAAATGGATCTATCTATAAATGTCTTTTGAAAATTGCTAATGATCTACTGATTGATTATTTTTATTCAAGTAATTCCAAATACCGAATAACATAATTTTTGGCATATACTAATTTATAATATCTTATATCATATTATATTGGAATTTGGGTTGTCTTCATAAATACAGAATAAAGCTAGTTTATTAAAAGAAAATTGTCGTTGGGAAAGGCTTTTACTGGCAACCAGTTTAAGGTATAAAGTTGTCAGTGGGAATCACAATCTTATCTTATCTGCTATATAAAAGCATGATGATAATTTGACTAAAGGGAGACATTAAGCTGTTACTTATTTTATACGAGAACACAGACAATCTAGGAACACGAAGCCGGAATAACAAAAATAAAACGCTTTGTAGCAATATTTATTTTGTAGTCACCGTTATTTATTGTGAACCCTGCCTATTGAGTGACAGGCATCAGCCAACCTTTCGCAATGACAAGGGTAAACTAGACACTAGTTTAGGTTGAATTCATTAAAGTTGCATAGGGAAGTAATTTATCTATTGTTTTGTTCGGGACACGGCAAATAGTACTAACTGGAAGTAGGTTATAAAAATAATTTTCATAATATGATAATTGAGGATGATACGTAATTGATAGGAGGTCACGCATTCCAGGATTACCACTGTCATATACTATTTCCTAGTCGCAGTGACAAAACTGAGTGAGGTTTCTACTTTGGTTGTTTTTCCTGGGCCTGTAGACAAAATTACATTCTAAGCACGCTAACGCCAGTTGAACGATTAAAAAGTGTATATTATGACGTATCATATCGATATGTCCCGTGATTACACGAACAAATTGTAGCTTTCGACGTAGCGTTATCGTACTTAGAATGTCTTTTGACTAGGGAGGCTTTTCGGAACCAGGCAACCCCTGTAAGCTATCACTGTGGGGCAGACCAAGACGACGCTCAGCGTACGCTTGAAGTGTCAGTTGCTGCGATGCTTAAGGTACAGGGAGCGTGAAGGGTGGTGGTCTCCTTTTATGAAAATATTCTTCGCAAAAAGGAGACGGCCGAAAGAACCCGTGAGAGTGTTGATCCCGAACACAGGGGCGTTCATTGACGGCTGCGAACCAAACTGCAACGGCTGCGAGCGCTGTAAAGTCGAGAGTTGCCATGGGGTGGAACTCTGGCAGCTGCCAATTGAGCGATAGATAGATCGATTTTTGTGCAAGGGTGGCACTGGTACGTTCGTGCCCGAGTTGCTGGAACCACCCCAGCAGGCACGTGATGTCACCGAGGGGGTTTTAGTGGGTAAAAATCCCACATAACCCGATTTTCTATCCCCAGATCTCGGGTATGTTTTGAACATTTAAAGGCCCTTATCTGCACTTACCATATAAACTGCAACGTTACACCAGGAAAGTGATTTTTCAGATCAATTTAACTTATTTGCATGTACATAAAGTTGCATATGACGTAATAAGAAACGATCATCGTCATAAGGACGATTTTGAGGTATTTAAATAGATAAGTGAAAAGAAATAACAGACGGACACAGTTAATAGAATAAGACAATAAAGAACCACAACCTAAATAAGTGCTATTAAAATATATGTATTTTAAACAACCTTATCTTTTTTTCAATAAGATGCCATAGGATTTATTTTGTTGAAGTGAAAACTTCTTTAGCAACATTATGATTTGAAAGTCGATGTAACGAAAAAGCGACAATAAACAGAGAGATGTACATAAATAAATTCATAGGATTTAACGTGTGATAACAAGTGATGATACTACGTGTAAATTGCACATAAGATTTCTTTTTTATTTATGTTATGTACATACTTGTAGATAAAAGTATATCCATATCACACTTTAAACCTTCAAATGTTATCAATATCTTGTGTAAATAATCATTTTAGTTTAAAAATCATTCCAAATACCTTTTAACTGCATTAAAATCGTATAGCACCTTTGTAAATATTTACTTTACTTATCGATAAGTTGGACGACCACGATGTCCTTGATGTCACCCTAATGGTTATCATCGGTTATCCAAAACACTATTACGATGACATTACTACAATCCAATTCGAGCCGTTCACGTATATATATTCATTTTGTACCTTATAATTTTAAAATAAAGACTTAAATTTCCTTGTATTTAAGTTTTAGCAACATACAAACGATAATAATCAACTCCAAAATAGATAAGACGTAACGTACCTTTTATCTATGTTACAGTATTTTCAACGAAGACATATAAAGTTACAAATGAAGTATTATATTTTACTTCAGTAATAACAGTTTTGTATTTATCACAATTTATTCCATGACAACTTTATTACAATAAATTCGAATCCAAAAATTCTTTATGCTTTTAGAGCAATTTTGAGTCTTTACATATAATTTTTTTCAATATTAAAATATTTAAATTTACGACTGATGATGATATTAACCTGACGACTTTAGAATCTAAAGTTATAAGGGTTTCTTCGTTCTGAAAAGAGTCCACAATAAACTTAGTCGGGTGTCCCTTATTTAACAGACTTCAAAAAAAGGAGGAGGTTATCAATTTGTCTGTTTTTTTTTTTAATGTTTGTTACTTCACATCTTCCGACTGGGTGAACCGATCTTGACGATACTTTTTTTATATAAAAGGTCCTTGTCATAGGGTCCCATTTTTTAAATCCAGTTCTGATGATGGCATCCATGAGAAAACTGGATAAGTCTCTAAATTTGTACTAAGTGATCTTGAGTTATAGTCACGTCAAACGATTTCGATGATTCGTTTTTTTGGAAAGGGTATACTTCAAGGGTTGTTTGATGATGGTTTGGTTAGGTTTTGATCATGGGATCCATAACAATGTAACGGAACTCGTTAATTCTTAGGAGCAAATTAACGATACTCGGCAGAATCTTTTATAGGGTATCAGGATATTTGAGTTATCTACCGTAACGTCGGTATGGTCAAGTAATTGTCGTAGTTAAATATGATGATCAACGGAACTCCTCAACACTCAACTCAACGTCTTACAGTATAGGTACAGTTTGTGGCAGAGCTTACGTTTGTTGCTGCATTGCAATATTTATAAGGTGTGGTTGCAGTATTAGTGATGTGCTAGATTGCCATATAAAAGATTGGTAAAAGTTGTTTTATTTAAACGGTTCTGTCTCATCTGAGCAATACGTTTTTTAGGTGTAATCATATTCAGACACATTTTTGTTAGTTTACTTCAAATTCACTTCAAACTGCAAACAAGGTCTTATTAAAGAAAAAGAAACTGGAGGAATATCCGTTGTATATAATAATACCGATGATATCCGACATATATACACATGACAGACTTGAACTTTGGATACTAGACCCAAATGGTTAAATAATTTAGAAGTGTAATATATTAGCAAAGTAAATATTCGCAACGTTAGCCTAGAAAAAGAGTATCTAACGTCACAGCCTTTTAAATCGCCAGTCATGGCTTTAATCTGTGGATAATGGGTAATATCGTAGATTACAGACATTTATTTAATAATAGTCCATTGGAAACTGCACTTTACTTTCACCGGATATCAGTTTTTTATTACAAATGTTTTGACATCTAAGGCTTTCAGTAAAAGCCTGATGATTATATGTTTTCGTTAGCATTGTGCTAAGTGTTATTTTTATAGACGAAATCAATGTATTTGAACCGCTAATTGAACAGAAAGAGGATACATTTTATCATATATCTTACAAAATATACTTACTTTATATCGTGATCTATATATAAACAATAGTGAATTAAAAATTAAAGTCAATTTCTACGCTATCTAGCACGAACGTCTTAAACTCATTACGTAAAAAGAAACCCTTAAGCTTTTCAGGTGATTCTTCAAAGGCGCTGTACAATTATTGGCAAAATAAATTTAATTAATGAATTAATATTCGTTAAAACTGTGTTACCATCAAGTGTCATCGTCTACAAGTAATAAAAATGTTTTGGAACATGAGCGGATGAATAAAAAAGTATTTCATTAACGATGGAAACTTTAAATTGAGCAAAATATATAGTGGACAGAGTTAACTAAAACATGAATTCATTTTTCATTGAGTTAACAAGAAAATGACAGACGAACAAGAGATACAACTTGTCTAATACTTTATAGAATATTCTTACGGAAAGAAAACTGTGAAGAAAACTTTGCGAAACAATTAGTTTTATATAAATAACATATTTTCAATAACCTTCCATAGCATTTCTACCTCCCCCATTCACTGGTATTTGTATTGCAGTACGACAAACATACTCCTAAACCATTTCTATATTCCTCTGGGCCTACTCAGAACCCTTTTCTAAATTGGCATTACAAATAAAGGGAGTGCTGCCATGTGTAGCTCATTGCAATCGATTACAGTTCAGAAAGTCAATAACCACGTAAATAAATAAATTTATAACATATTACATGTTCCTGGCGGTGTTATCCAGGTAAAAGGTTCAGCTGCCATTTTTCTAAAATAAAAATAGCTTTAGTTACTCTTACAATATCAGCTTTCTGCTAATATTGATCCGGCTATTTCAGAGATTAGCCGGAACACACATTTAGACCAAAAAAATGATATTTTGGTGATACCGTCTTTACTTTCACATGAATTGAGTGAAAAATTGTCAATTTGATATTACAAAAAGACAGTCCAACTTTATTTTCGAGTAGTAAACATGACAACGCTAA
The DNA here is from genome assembly GCA_015832385.1 of Elymnias hypermnestra. Taxonomy (NCBI): domain Eukaryota; kingdom Metazoa; phylum Arthropoda; class Insecta; order Lepidoptera; family Nymphalidae; genus Elymnias; species Elymnias hypermnestra. The sequence continues at coordinate 19,484,004 of JACTOM010000929.1, forward strand.
AAACATCTCAAACTCTCTCTATTCAAATCAAATCTGTGCGTAAAAGTGTATTTTCTTTAGCAGATGTCTTGGGTTTATTTCTTTTCAGGGCGAAGTTAGGAATTTGTGTTTTCTAATTTGTAAGAGTCTGGATAGGTGGGAGGCTTCGACTTTGGCTAACTAGCCAAGACCACCACCACCCTACCAGCAATGCAAAAAGTAACTACAAAAGATTAATAATTATCTCTATATCTTGAACTGTATCGTCAATGATTGTATATTAGGTGAAATCACAATTTAAAAAGTAATTATATAACTGATAAATTCCGTAAAATTACCAACTACTACAAGTGATATACATTGAAACTGTGATAACTGAAGCGGAACTGTCATGTCGCTCCGCTGCCTTTTTCTCATAGGTACTCGTCTCAGATTTCTTCATAAAAATGCCTGTTTTCTCACAATATCACTAATGCAAAAGTAACTCGTCACGTTTTGACAATACAAGTGGGTCTTTAAATCAATACAGATCCACGTGTTATCGCCAAAACATGCAAAGAAATAAACAAGGTCCGTTATAGCATGTCGCTTTATTTTTAGTGTAAACTGTATCACCACAAATGTAGCAAAAACAGTTTCTAGATAATTTATATTTAATAATACAGATTTTATACTTTCTATACTTACCCATACATAGCGTAAATAACTAAAAAACTAGTTATAAAGTCACAGCAAATACTGCGCACGCGCATGCAATCATATTCGGCTCTTTAATTCATTCCCATACAACTCGACAAAATCTATTTTGTATGTTTATTCTCAGATTATGATATTGAAGCACCGACAAAATTTTAAAAATGGGTAGATAACAAATAATTACAGAAAAAAAACCTTACATCTTTGTTATTGGTATAAAATGCGGACGTTTTAACATTTTTATCACTACAAAAAAAATTTACATCCGTATTCTCTACAGTTAAAAAACTATATAAAAAGTTATATCTCAGAATAAGCATTTGAATACAGCGTTTTTATACGCATACAAAGGCTCTAAGTGCAAAATCGAGTTCTGCTTGCGGCAGTCCTCGAGGAATGGACATTCTCAACCCCATTTTTAACGGAACGTTCAAAAATTCAGTGAATAACGTGCAAACATCCTTGATCCTTTGTTATATATCTATTTTATTATAGAGATGTTGAAAGGATGTATCTGGAAGGCTTTACAAACCGCTTACTTTTATATTGACACGGTTGATTGTAAAAAATAATCGTAAATGCTTAATATTATAAATCAAATAATTAGACGACGCCGCTGTCCTAATGGTGAACGCTATTAAAGGTAAATTACTCTTATTAGGTTACAGAGATGCCATCTTTGACTGTATTATCACTCACCATAAGATTAGAATACAGTCAACCGCTAACAACGATAAAATAATGATATAAGTAACGTATACACTGTACGTTTTAATACCAAACGTAAAGCTGTGCCCACGACTTTGTCCGTATGGAAAAGTGTTTTTGATTGGCATTTTCAATCATTTAGGCTAATTATTTTACAAATAAGACACATACGTAACATATCAGAAGGTATAGACTATCTGTGCACTAAATTTCAATTAAAATTGGTTTATTAGTTTTGACGTGCGGCAGACTAAGAATTACATTCTCATTAATAATATTAGTAAATACATACATAGCATCACGCCTCATTCCCATAGGGGTAGGCAGACACGACGGCCTTCCACTTGCCACGATCCTTGCATATCTCCTTCGCTACTTTCATTCTCATTAAACCTTTCATACAAGTTCGTCAGTTTACTCTTGACCTGGCCCTTAATTAAAATGTCCTGGATTTGGTCCATGAACGTTTGCCTTGGTCTTCCCCTTCCAACTTTTCCATTCACTCTTAACTCATAGATCGTTTTTGCCAGTCTCCTTTCATTCATTCTCACTACATACCATGCCCAATCCATCCCAAACCATTTAAACATACCATTCTCAATTTTAGTCACTGCATCTTCTTTTACGCCACAACGTTCTCTTATCACACCATTTCTTATTTTGTCACTCAGTTTAAATCCACTAATACATCTTAATTCCCTCATCTCTACCGCATTTGTTTTACTTTTATGCTTCTTCTGCCATACCCAACTTTCAGTACTATACACAAGTGTTGGCAGCAACACTCATCCATGCACAGTCAGTCTGCTCATTTAAGATACCATCTGACTATTTACAAAGGCGTGCAGAGCACCAGATACCATATTCCCTGCATTCACTTTCCTTTCAATATCACTTTCACATGTTCCATCATTTGTAAATTTAGATCCCAAGTATACAAATTCTTTAACATCTCCCACTTGTTCCCCGTCTATCAAAATATTGAAATCCGTCTCTTCCATGAAGCCTAACTTTCGTTTTGTTTTCAGTCACCTTCATTCCTTTCCGTTTCAAAACTTCATTCATGATATTTACTTATCTCCTGTAGCTCATTAGCAGATGATGCAACTATTAAAAATATCATTAAGTGTCAGGATTAATCTTTCACATACTAGAGGCTAAAACTTTTGCAAACATAGCATGTCATATTTATTTGTCTCGAATCAACTGTCGAAAACTAACATTGAAGCTTCTAGCACTAAGAATGACGATACTTCCACCCCTATTTCGCATTATAAAGGAGCCTCTATTCTCAGGCTTTAGACTATCTGCCTTTTGTATTTTTAATAATACACGCCAGCCCCAATCTAGACTTATTAACTAAGACATGAAAACTTAACTTTAAAATGAAATATAAATATAATCACAAACAAGAATTATTAACATATTTATACTCGTATTATTTAAAAGCCAAATAACTAAAAGGTTCACTTAAGATTGAATTAAAATTATATCTCTAAAACTTTAAATTTAATTCATGAGTTAATGTTTCTCTTATACTTTGATTACGAACACAAGAAAACGATTTTAAGACGTGAAAACAGATTTATTAAAAAAAAATTTACAAAACATCGACGAAACACTTACGTATATTGGGTAAAAAATTTACATTTGGTCGTTGAAATGACGAAGAAATACATTTTTTAATAGGACTGTATTTCTTGGCATTGAATAGCCTGCATTAGTATTTGATATTTAAAAAACAAATAATTTCATAACATTTTTAACGAGACGATAGGAACGCGTGCGGATTTTCGGACGAAAGCAAACCTGTCGTAAAGGGCAAGCTTTAACTCTGACTTTTATGCTTTTATTTCAACAATAAATAGACCAAAATTACCCAAAAGCTCGATAAAAATACTTCATATTTTAGACATTTTTCTTAACTACAGTTTTTATATATGCGAATACCAGAACGTGCGTACAAAGTACACATCTCAGAAGTGAAACTTCTTTCTTAGACAGTTATATATTCTCCACAAATCGCACCCTTACCGTAAGCCGTTGAGGAGTTCCATTGATCTTCATATTTGACTACGACAATCAGTTGACCATACTAACGTTACGGTAGGTGACTCAAATACGAGTATCGGGATAGCCTAATACATCTTAACTCTCTCATCTCTACCGCATTTGTTTTACTTTTATGCTTCTTCTGCCATACCCAACTTTCAGTACTATACACAAGTGTTGGCACCAACACTCATCCATGCACAGTCAGTCTGCTCATTTAAGATACCATCTGGCTATTTACAAAGGCGTGCAGAGCACCATATACCATATTCCCTGCATTCACTTTCCTTTCAATATCACTTTCACATGTTCCATCTTTTGTAAATTTAGATCCCAAGTATACAAATTCTTTAACATCTCCCACTTGTTCCCCGTCTATCAAAATATTGAAATTCATCTCTTCCATGACACCTAACTTTCGTTTTGTTTTCAGTCACTTTCATTCCTTTCCTTTTCAAAATTCATTCATAATATTTACCATCTCCTTTAGCTCATTAGCAGATGATGCAACTATTAAAAATATCATTAAGTGTCAGGATTAATCTTTCACACACTAGAGGCTAAAACTTTTGCAAACATAACATGTCATATTTATTTGTATCGCATCAACTGCCGAAAACTAACATTGAAGCTTCTAGCACTAAGAATGACGATACTTCCACCCCTATTTCGCATTATAAAGTAGCCTCCATTCTCAGGCTTTAGACTATCTGTGTACCAAATATCGTTTAAATGGGTTCGGTACTTTTGTTGTAAAAGCGCGACAGACAGAGTTTTTTTTTATAATTATAACAGCTGCAAACCAGCTGGCGGGTCACCTGATGGTAAGTGATCACCGCCGCCCAGTGCTGGAAATTGGTTCCACATTTTGCAGGTACGGTAAAAAAAATCGTGTCGATCGTTGACGAGTGCCGTTCGTCCAAAGTACGAGTATATGGGTGGAATTTATTTCTACGACGAGATGGTCGGTCATAGAATTGTGATGGCGGTACTAACTTAAACAGTTCCTCTGAACACTCCCCATAATAGACTCTGTAGAAGACACAGAGGGTACTAATGATTCGTCTATAGTCTAGTCTCCAGTTTTTTAGTCAGATGGGGGTGGCTGACAATTCGAATTGGCCGACTTTGAATCCGGTCAAATGGAAGGAGTTGATACTGGGGTCCACCAGCCCAAAGGTGGCAGCAGTATTCTAAGTGTGGCCGAATTTGAGCTTTATACAAGAGTAAACGAGTTTTGGCTGTGAAAAATCGTTTAGCTCTGTTAAGCACCCCAAGTTTTTTGGAAGCGAGTTTCGCTTTACCTTCCAAGTGATCACGGAATTGGACTTCATTCGAAATGTCAACTCCAACAATGCTAATGCTTTTGGACACTGTGAGGGAAGTGTTCTGGAAGTGGAGTGAGAGGTCGAAGGCGGTTTTTACTTTCACATTAATAATATTAGTAAGAAAATAAGGATTACAATAAATACTTTAGACTTTTCTCTAATAAAACGCAGTCGTGTTTTATTCCCATTTTTTGAGGTATGAAAAACTTTGCAGTGTTAAAAGCAAATATGATCATAATAACAATTACTATAAATATACATGCACATAGAAATTGAAACAGAAGTAGGTATTTTAGTCGGTGATTGTTTCAAGGTTTATGCAAATGTTATTCTTTTGTTCGAGATAACGAGTTGTTTATACGGACGCATTTTGTACGAACCGTTTAGGAGTGCAACGAATTTATAAAACCCCATACAATTTGTATACTTTGGAGTGCAAATATTGTGTCAAATACTCGAGAGCAAAGGCAATAAATACAACAGTTTTACGCAATATATAAAACAACTGTGTGCACATATACAAAATGTTTTTCCTTTAATTCTAAACAGTATAACGCATAGGTCATATCTTTGTACTTTTATTCATGTACAGCCTGAGCAACTAAATATTTTCATATATATGTCGGAGTGCAAGAGTCTGTAAATCGCTGGTTCGTGTATAACAGTCTGTGGAACGCTGACGCCATCTTTGTATCGGCGTGGGGGCAGAGTCAATAAGTGGCAGTCCGGCCCGTCTCTCGGGAGTCTTCGAGTGGCGGTCGGCCGGAGTGGTCGACTATTGAAACTGTCGCGTTCCCAGCTATTAGTGTTAATGAGTTTGTGTAAATTGATATCGGGAACATTAAATGATGGAACATTATAACTCGAGTTAATTAATAAAGTGTTTAATTGCACCAACATTACCCACGAAAGCCCACAGAATAAGAAATTAAATAATGGATCCAATTAATAACGATGTCGGTGGAGAACCCTACGCCCCTGTGCTTTATGCTTCTCCGTTTTCTCTCTTATTCTCCGACATATATATATCGATATATATTGAGGAAACAATTACATGCATTTCCAATTGAAATTTAGAGACAAAACATATTTGACAGACGAGAATATTTAATCAAATTAGAGTATATCGTTCCGTATTTGGCTGACGTGACAATGAAAGTGTCAATAACTAAGTTAAGTGCTTCAGACGGCCTCGTTGGCGCAGTGTTGAGAGTACTCGCTTTGCTAGCAGAGGCCACGGGTTCAAACCCCGGTAGGGCGAATTTAGAAAATTGTATTTTCTAATTTTTCTTGAGTCTGGACTGGCTTCAGAAATGGTTAATTTCCACTCTACCATCAGAAACGTATCTCCAAACAAAGTGATTTCTGTTCCGGTACGATGGTGTCCGGTATAAACCACAAGATAAATCGCCTCTTACCAGATTAGCGTGCTTCCATCTAAGAATATCATCACTTACCACCAGGTGCAATGACAGTCAAGCGCTAAACTGTCAGCAATAAAAAGAAATTAAAAAGCCATTTCGATTTAATTCTTTCTAATTTAAAATTTTCTAGATAGATAGTAACACTATAAGTAAATTTGCTTTCTTTTTATTTAAATTACGAGCTACGAAACCCTTAAATTTTGAAATATGTATATAAAAACGAAAATCGATATATTTTATTTAAGAAGAAAAGTTTCTATATGAGTACCAACTGGTATGCATTTATACTTAAACTACATATATGTAACTTGGTTAAATCGATATCCACAAAGCCACACGGTTATTTTTAATTCTTGTTAAAGAGCTTTTGTATTTTTAATAATACACGCCAGGACGTAACAATTACGTAAATTTACCTTTGAACGTTGAAATGACGAAGAAATATATTTTTAATAGGACTGTATTTCTTGGCATTTGATATGAAAATATCATGTCATTTCATAAGACTTTTAACGAAACAATAGGAACACGTGCCGATTTTCGGACGAAAGCAAACCTGTCGTAAAGAGCAAGCTTTAACACTAACTTTTATGCTTTTAATTCGATAATAACTAGACCAGAATTACCCAAAAACTCGATAAATATACTTCATATTCTAGACATTTTTCTTAACTACAGTTTTTATATATGCAAGTACCAGAACGTGCATACAAAGTACACGTCAGAAGTGAAACTTCTTTCTTGGACAGTTACATATTCTCCACAAATCGCAACCTTACCGTAAGCCGTTGAGGAGTTCCATTGATCTTCATATTTGACTACGACCATCAGTTGACCATACTAACGTTACGGTAGGTGACTGAAATATCCGGATAGCCTATAAAAGATTCTGTCGAGCATCGTTAATTTGCTCCGAAGAACTGAAGAGTTCCCATAATCAAAACCTATCCAAACTATCATCAAACAACCCTTGAAGTATATCCTTTGTAATTAAAAACGAGTCATCGAAATCGGTTGGTGTGATCTTGAGTTATTCGTCCATTTGTGGCGCTTAATGGAAATTTAAGACATACGGTTTTCTCATGGATGCTCAGTTCAGAATCTGGACTGGACTAAAAAAGGGACCCTATGACAAGCACCACCTTTCATATAAAAAAGCATCATCTAAATCGGTTCACCCAGTCGGAAAATATGAAGTATCAAACATAAAAAAGACGCTGCACACCCTTCGTGACGCTCATCACGTTTTTACTCCGTATATTACGACTAGCCTAACTACTTTCCAGAATTTTTTTTATATTATATGTGTTAGCAATTATCAATTTATTGGGAGACGTATTGTTAAAGCGGAAGTAGAACAATTATTAGTTTACTGCAATTATTGTTTAAAAGGAAGCGGAAGCTCTCTTTTGTGCTATTTCGTTCTCTTTCGTGTATCTTTACCGATGTTTCGCCCCACCACGGGGAAGCCATATAAAAACTCTGGTAAAGATATCTGACGCACCCCGGTCGCGGCCCCCAGTCGCGGACCCATGAGCGTCAATACTAAGCACTGTCAGTTTACACCTTTTCAGCAGCAGCACACGTTACTCTAAGCCTAGGTCCGAGCCTCACAGGAGGCGCCCTTAGAGCAACGTTTCCCCCACGACGCAGCAGGGCCCCTCTACGGGCCCACCCCTCGGCAGAGCTTCTGCGCTCGCCATACTTCTCGGTTACGCTGTAAAAGCCAGTAGGGCTAACAGTAACTACACACTAAAAAAACACGAGGAAGATCAGTTATGCTTTTTAATAGTAAGTGTTGAAATTAGTAAAGTAATAAATAATTAAAGTGTTGTGAGCAATAAATATAGTGTTCTGAAGACTTTTAATAAATGGTTTGGAAAAAATTATATTTGTTTTAAACCACTTCGGAAGATGGAGCTTTTATATGTATACAGTTTTGTTTCGGTGTCGTGGCGATATCGTCTCTGTTTTATCAACTATTGTGGGGCAACGAACTGGAAGTTCATTCGTTAGTGAAAATTCTTTGTTCAAAGCCTTAAACATGCTCTTTTTGTTATGTCTACATTAAAACCCGCAGCTGTTTCTGTTCAATAATAGCGCGAGCTAATGCATTGCATTTCTCGGCATGCACCTGCGTACTCACTGTTTTACCTAAATAGTTGTAGGTACGAAATTAAGCGTAATCGGATGAAGATATAAAACATTACACGTAATGGTGCTAACGTAATGTCATGCTTTGTTAGCAAACGTCCTGTATTCTATTCGAAACATATGTTAATACATAAAAATATAACTAAATAGAATCAAGTGGTGCTTCAATTATAGGTGATAACTACATAAGCTGTATATAATGCAATGATAAAACAATGTAAACTTTTTGAACCATACAAAGTGATAGGAGAACGCTTCTGAAAATGAAGACAAACGATAGTACTAATGACACCTTTGATGATGGGACGGAAAAAAGTCATATTTTTAAAACGTTTTATTATCATTATTTATGGGAATTTTTTTTTAATCGTGATTTCAAACCGGATGCAACGGAAAAAATGATAGGAGACACAATTACTAAAATGTGTAGGATAAAGCCGCCGACTGTCAACCGCCAAATCCAACTCGGATGGGCAGCTTTCTGTAAACTACGGGACATCTTTTCATCCACAACTCCTCAGTGCCTGAAGACCAAGGTCTTCGAACAGTGCATGTTGCCAGAGATTTACATATGGTTCCGAGACATGGCCGTTGACTATGGGCCTAGTAAGAAGATTCAGAGTCACTCAGCGGGCAATGGAGAGGGCTATGCTCGGGGTTTCTCTACGTGATCAAATCAGAAATGAGGAGATCCGTAGGAAAACTAAAGTCACCGACGTAGCCTACCGAATTGCAAAGCTGAAGTGGCAATGGGCAGGGCACATAGTTCGCAGAACCGATGGACCGATGGCCCGAAGGTGCTAGAATGGCGGCACCGGAAAACGCAGCGTCGGCAGACCCCCCACCAGGTGGACCGATGACATCAGGCGGCGCAAGATCTGGCCCAGTGGAATTCATTAGGAGAGACCTTTGTCCAGCAGTGGACGTCCATTGATTGAGAAGACGACGACGACGACGGTAGGATGAAGCCAGCAAAGAATGACAGAAATATACATACTGTTTTATATTATCAGCCTCTCATCTTTGCGCCATGCTTTGTAGCATTCCCACTCCCGTCTTCTAAGCATAGTCGCCTGTAATTATGTCTAGTTGTTTATTAGATCAGGAGTTGCCAACTAGGAGTTGACGACACCTGGGTTAATGTACACTTACATCAGAGTGGATTTATTGTGTCGTTGTCATATTTATTTTGTGTATTAGATCAGGGGTGATTTATTCTGTGTCGATGTTTATTAGATCAGGGTTAGCCAACTAGCGGCCCGCGGGCCTCAGGTTGACGACCCCTGGGCTACAGTACACTTACTTCACAAACTGGATTTATTCGGGATCATTTTTCAATAGATCAGGGGTAGCCCACTAGCGGTCCGCAAGCCGCAGTTTTCCGACCCCTGGCTTGATGTCCTCTTACATCATAGTGCATTTATTCTGTGTCGATGTTTATTAGATCAGGGGTAGCCAACTAGCGGCCCGCGGGCCTCAGGTTGACGACCCCTGGGCTATTGTACACTTACTTCACAAAGTAGATTTATTCGGGGTCGTTGTTTAAATACATAATTGTTTGTATTAACTTTAGACATTTTTAATATTTTAATGACAATTAAATTCCTAATATATCTTCCCTTTTCCCTCCCTCTAAGTCTCAGAAATCTGAAGTTTTACATTTGTATAAATATAAACAAGATTTAAAAATTAACTTGCCAAAGAAGTTTCACTTCTGACATGTGTACTTTGTACGCATGCACTATACTTTTTTTTACGCTCCATGATGTTAGTACAGCGAAATGAAACTATACTTTCATAAAAAATTTATTACTAAAATACCAGCAATGAAACAATCAAAATCAGATGGTGCTCGAATGCACGAGTCAATGAACTAAACAGCGCGCGCCGCACCCGTGCGTTCGTTGACTTTCAAGCTTCGAAAGCTTTTAAAAAAGTTGTGTTCGAAGATGAGTACAATATTTGATATGCAATTTTGGATGGGGTAAGCTTTGTATTTATTTTATGTAACACTTTATTTAACCACACTGCATTTAAAAACTCAATCTTTCACAGTGAATACTTTACATACAGTTATAAGGACTATATTAAGCTTATTTTAGATAAAAAGGCATCCGTAATAACACTTCGGGATCAGCTATTATTTATCAAAATACTAAACCGATCTAGAACTCCTTTGCGAAAGAATTCTCGGTGTTTAACTAATTTAGGACGTGTTACTATTTATGGGGCAGTAAATCAACGCTGTCGATGTTTGCCATAAAAATATGGAAACTATATAATAGTTAACGTAAACAAGGATGTTGCTGGCCATGTGTTAAGGGTTTGTTATCGTTCATGGTTAACGAGCATGCATCTATGACAGCTTATGTCTATATACCATGTAAAGTCGTTGGGTATGTTAACAATGTATTAGTTGTACTGCGTATCTCCGGAGAATTTATGAATTATTTAATATTTTGGGAAAAATAATATATTGAATGATGAGAGGGGAGACGGAGAGAGAGAGCAGAGGGCGACCAAAGTGAACGAAAAAAGTGTGGATGAACTGTGTGAAAGAAGATATTTGTGTAAGGAATGTGAATGTAGAAATAACAGCAGATAGAGTGAAGTGGCGAAAGGAAACATGCTGTCCCGAACCCACCTAGTGGGATAAAATTAATATATTAAATGACGAGTGGCAAGTTAAAAATTCCACGTGTTATTTGTAAATATTAAAACTACCTAACCTTCAAACGAACGGGCATGATAAATGCTGCAAATCTTCGTGACGCTAATCTCGCGTTTCATCAAAAATTTTACCCCCATGCGCCTAAAGAAGTTTCTCTTCAAAAAATCTAATTAGAAGATCAAATATGAATGGACTAGAAACACGAGAATTATTACCAAAGCAAGAAGGAACTTATATTAGCTTAGCTTGTATGTAAGTATATATCCAAGTGACGTAATCTATGAACTCGTATTTTTATTAATCTTTACTAGGACCATCAAGATTACTTCCCCTTTCCGAGTGGAGTGAGTGATTTTTAACACCTGGATTATCGCACGTGGATAAGTTAGGTGTATTTTTTAAATAAATAATATGCGCCAAAACAGTCAATCACAAAGAATTAAAAACTTCAGGATCCCGAACTTGATTGAGAGACTCGAACCAGGGATCTCTCTATTTGTTTTGTACATTCCCTGAAAGGGTTTGACCGATTATGACGGGACTTTTGCTGTCAGGGAGAGAGGGAATACTTTATTGCCCACTAGATTAAAAGAGACATACAAATTAACGGACTTTTTACTATGATACAAGCGTGCAAAAGCAATCTGTTTGTAAGCAATCTCTTCCAGACAACCTGTGTATTATTAACAGATTAATAAAATAAATAATAGGGCAGAACAATGCCAGAAACGGAAATATATTTATTAGGTTATAAATATATAAAGTTGGTAACTCGTAAATATTAGTTATATAAATAGTATTATTCACCTTAACATTACGTACTCATCTTGTTATACCGAACTTCTGCTTATAAATGATAGCAGATTTTTATCAAATTACTCTATGTATTTTCTATTTAAAACCAATTAGATAACATATTCTTTCCCTTAGATTATTAATCAAAATTAAATGCAGTAAAATCCGTATTAGCAGAGATAAATTAAGGTGGGTTCGTACAATATTTAATTTAATATTAATTTCAAAGATTCTAGAGAGGATATATATACAGTGCAATTGTTAAATCACATACAGTATATAAAATAAAGTGACATATTGAAAATATATAGCTTACATAGGAACTCTTTCAAGCGTCTTTTCTTTCTTTTTATTGCTGACAGAAATACTTTTACGACGACGTTAAGTTATTGGAATAATATCAAATATATTTGAGCAAATTGGTAAGAAAAAGATACTAACGTCTCTGACGTTCATTAGAAAATTGTATTATAATAAAATAGCACAAAAAGCCAAAGAGATTTGTCTACGCGATTTTTTATAAACTTATATGTACGGTCATTAAAACTTGAGCAATAACTACATGAGTACAATTTAATTAATCAAAGTAAATTATCTTTTTTTATTGTAAAATAAAGAAATGATAACAAATTACACGGTTAGATATATCAACATTTCTACGCAATACCATGATAAAATATTAAACAAGCGAACACATATGATTGCCTCAAATCAAATATTTGACAAAATACTTGCACTAGAATTGCTTTAAAACTAAAAATATATTGATAATTACGCTAAAATTGCATTTATGTAGTATTTAAGCTGGCAGAACCCTGGTATCTAATATTAACTCACCATCATCATTGAAGTGTGCATTTTCACTTCTGTCTTCCCATCATACGGGACTCGAACCTGGGAATTGGCGTTACATCATAACAGCCAAAATAACTCACGTCGAAAACTAAGAAACACAAGGTTACACCAAATAAACACAAATTAAACCAAATAGAACTGAAAAAAACCAACTGAAGCGTTTTAAGTCACGATTATCCTGTTATTTAATAATATTTACAGTATAAAGTGTCAATAAAAAAATACAATAGCATGAAGTTTGTAAATACGATCGCTGTAAGGAGAAACGAACGACACATCCACCCCTTAACACAACACTGCACTGACTGATTGTTCACGGTAAAGCAAAACGTTCGCTGCCGCTACCTGACACCTTACACGCACAAACAATACGCTTACCAATACATTAGAAAGAGATAGTTATATTTCTTTCAACACCTCTCCAACTGCATTTTGGTGCATTTATAGATAAATTTGATAGAGTTCTAAAACTTTTCGCAAACCGTATATTTGAATGAAGATTTGATATCGGTTATGAGTTTGAAATTAGAACTTTATCGCTTTAAAATGCTACCTATTTTTGGCGTTTTAAAGGCTTTGTCGAAATTAATAGCATTTGTTTTGAATTTATTTGCATTCGAGAGCTTATTAAGCAATTTATTACGTACAAGTCTATTTCTACCAAAATTCCCGAGCTTCACTAATTACGGACCACAGATACAACAAACAGTAAAGTTAAACAAAACTCTTTGATTGAACACTATTGTATAGTCTGTAGGGATTTTTTACAGTTATCCAAAAGTGTTTATTAATCTATGTACGAAATAGATCTTGACTGGATTAATATTTTCGTTAAATATTAACATTTAAATATAACGAATAAATTTTTAATCACAAACGGTTTTTTAAAATTCATTAAAATATATTTGTACATAGCATTAAACGTTCCAGTATATTACAAATAATAATATTAACAACGACTCCGCAAACTTCGTAACGCTTCAGAATTAATAAATAAAAAAGCCGAATGATAATTGCAGAGTATTTAAATTTTAGTAATTAATATGATCAAAATTTAATAGGAACAAAACGAATTCGTAATAAAAAAAACACGACCCCAAAATTCGCAAAATATTATAGTCAAATCTAAAAACACATTTGTTTAAAAAACAAATGCGTTTTTTAAAATTCAATTTGATTTTGGAATGACGGGACGGACATCAAATATTTGATAAGTAGGAATAGTTTCTGAGGTAAAGCGAAATTGTTGTTTTTACTATATTCCAAGCATTTTGTTCATATTTACTCACTTTTTAAACCTTCCCTGGACTTCCACAAATTACTCGAAACCGACATTAGGTAAATCAGTCAAATAGTTTTCGAGTTTTAGCGAGACTAACATTATTATTTACAAATTTACATATATATGTCGGAGAATACTAGAGAAAGGACAACTTAAAGCATAGTGACGTAGGGTTCTCCGCCGCCAATTGTGGGTAATGTTGGTGCAATCAAACACTTTATTAATTAACTTATTAAATGGTCAATCACTTAATGTTCCCGATATCAATTTACACAAACTCATTAATGATAATATCCAGGAATGCGACAGTTTCATCCAGTCGATCGCTCTGGCGGAACGTCACTCGGGAACTGCCGAGAGACGTGCGCTGGACTGCCACTTATTGACTCTGCCCCACGCCGATAGACAGATAGCGCCAGCGTTCCACAGACCATTGAACTCCGACATATAGATAAGAAAAACATACACTTTCCATGAATATCATCTAAGTGTGTAAAATAACACAAAATTTACTTTGAAGTAATACAAAAACATTTGGGTTATATAAGTAATACTATTAAACACAATTATTACTTTTATTACTTTAATATTACTTTACACAAGCTTACTCTGCTTATTAAATGGGTATTCGTAAAGACAAGCATTACAGGTGCAAACTTGAAACTAAATCATCAAAATAAATCCAATTGTTTCGCAGCTCCGTCAGGATTAACATATAGCCAAAAGAAGTAACATCTCTCTTCGAAATTGTTGGATGTGAAGGATCGGCCATCTGCCACGAGTGCGGTGCGCCTGTAGACACAGTGCACTACACGGTAGCAGAATGTCTAGCCTGGCGACCGCAGCGACATATTATGACGTCGCTGATCGGCACCGACCTCTCACTGGCAGTTACGGTGGATGCAATACTCGTCAGTGAGCAGGACTGGAGAGCGGTTGCCTCCTTTTGCGAGACCATCATCTCGCTAAAGGAGGCACGGCAAAGGGAGAGAGTGAATGCCTCCGAGGCACTCCAGTCCCGACGGTGGGGAGTAGGAACCAGACGACGAAGGTTCCTTCAAACTCTCCCCTTATAGAGAATCTGTAAGTTGGCCTCATCCGGTGAGCCAGAGATGAATGCCCCAACGAACCTCTGGTTCCCCATGTATGGATGACGGGACCCGCTGAGTTTAGTGGGTATTCTGACCATGCCAGCGAGTCCCACACTCCGTGCTTTAATGCATTAACCCAGCGACAAAAAGAACAAGATATACATTGCTATTTACAATAAAAAACAAGTCTACGCTATAGCAGAATACTAGGATCATGCTGAATCGAAGAAATGGACATGGTATGAAATAAATCGGAGTATATGCGGGCCATATATGTGTCTCAAACGAAGTTAAGTAAATACACCAGCACAATGTGCTTACATCAGACTTTGCTGAAGTTTGCAGGGGAAAAGAATTTCCGAGAAACATTCGGCAAACATAATATGAGATGTGTTTACATTCAACTTCGCAAAACTTACTCACACACTTAGGCCAAGTCTTAGTAACCACAACCATAAGGCTTTATTAGCATAATATGTGTAGAGGATAGAGGAAATATGTATAAATATATCTAACGATGTTGTTTTAGTTTTAGTGATGATACAATCTGAGATGGAAGCGCGCTAATCTGTTAAAAGGCAATTCATCTCTTAAGTTTTCTACGCAGCACCGTAACGGAACACTAATCTCTTTTTTTGCCGGTACGTCTTTGGTGATAAAGTGGTAATTAACCACGACCGAAACCGTCCATTCTACCTGTCCAGACTTAAACAAAATGCAATTCCCTAAATTCGCCCTAATCGAACCCGGGATATCTGCTAGCAAAACAAGTATTCGCACCATGCTTCGAATCCGTGACGTAAGGAAAGTTTTATCTATAATATAGAAATGAATCGCAAAATGTGTTGGTAAGCGCATAAGTCAACAACGCCTGGACCAATTTTACTAATTCTTTTTTTAAATGTTCGTTGAAGTCCAAGGATGGTTTTTACGGCGAGGAAAAGTTCGAATAATTGCGGGGGAAAACGCAAAAAACAGCTCTTTTGTTTCCCATACACACGTTTTCTAACTAAAACTTTGCCAACTAAGCCATCGGTCCTGCGCCTGATCTCTTACCGGTCGTGTCGGTTTCCCGTCACATCGGACTATGAGAGTGCAGGAATAGAGAGTGCACTTGTGTGCCAATCCGCAGTGGAGCAGCGTGGTGGGTCTATGCTCTAAAAACCCTCTCTCCTATGAGTGTGAAGGCCTGTGTCCAGCAGTGAGACGTTAATGGGCTGCTACTTACCTTACCTTCTATAGAGCAATGTGATACGTATAGCTGTCAACCCGTATCATCATGGGTTAAGCTTGCAATTTAAAGCAAATCTCTGAATCCCCTTTCCAATCACTACCGATCCTTTTATTTGACAGACCGGCATTAACACATTATTCCAATAAGCCATCAAATTAAAATATAATTACTATAACCCAGAGACATATTTACTATATCACGTTGGATTCGTTTTATGTACATCTTGTAAGCAACTATTTTTTATCCCTATGGTAAATTTATTTATTTTGATATGGAAACAAACAGTTATAATAATATTATATTTCAATAACTAATACAGAAATCAAAATATTACGATAGATAGATAGAGGATATGATGTATTGCGATCGAACTGTTGTTCAATAGGAACGTTTACGCCGAATTGGCTTTCTATTGTGTAATGTTTGCGACTGGCAAACGTGCACTATTGTGACAAGTAAACGACGTTGGTTGTTTCTTTATTTGTAGATAAAGCCGTCCTATAATTGGCGTTCTATTATTTGCCAATCACAGGGTTTACATTAAATGCACAAACAACTTTATTCTCGGAAATGACAATCATACAAATATATACACGCTTTAATCAATAAACATTTTTATATACGATTTTAGTAATATTTAAACAATATTGATTTTAAGTTAATCAATATATACTACTTGCTAAACGAAGGGGAAAGTCGCGAACAGCTAGTATCCTATAAACTGACCAATAACATTGTTTATTGGTCGGTAGTAAAAACAGGGAACCAAATTCAAGATTTCAAACTAAGCAAAATGTCTTCATATTGTGTTATCGTCCAACTGAAGTTGTCTTACTTTATTCTAGTCCCTCTTTGTATCTAAGTTACCTCTCCAAAAGATACTTAACACTGAAACTTTGTTGAACAAGTGTTTCCAACTTGATACAACTTTAATGCACTTCAGCATAACATCTAAACTTGACGGTATTTCTGAATAAGGAAATAGTTGAATAAGCAATTATTAATTGAGTAGAAGTTTCGTATATTGTTTTGAATCATTACAAATTTATTTCTTACTATTAGTTCAGACATGAATACATCAAAGTTCTCTGCCTCGTCTTTCTGTCAATCTTTTTATGAAAACTACTAAAAAGACTATCATGGATTTTTCACAAATAAATAGAGTAATTCGTAAGGAAGCTTAAGGTATATAATATGTCACGATTTTGTGTAAATTCGTTGAAACATTAGCATAATTGTTGGAAGAGTCAAGAAACATCGAAAACCTCTTAGAGATAGGAATTCTTGATCCTTCTTTTTTATACATCAATCTTCTTTATAGATCTACAAAAAATTCTGTAATGGCATTTATCTATCATTCAAGAATAGGTTACTATTGCCATTTTATCATCAGTGATACAAAGCAGTTATTAAAAATTTATTCAGACGAATAACTTTATCAATTTAAATCATTTCACTTTATTACAATCTATTATGGCACATAATTTAAATGAATATCTTTGGAGTACTGCCTCTAAGTCTAGTGGTTAGCAGTGCGCTCGTGTACTATGACTGCCAACTCGCAGTGGAGCAGTGTGATGGGTCTATGCTTTAAAAACCTCTGCTGGTGAGTGAGGAGGTCTGTGCCTTGCAGTCGGACGTTCATGGGCAGCTATTTACCTTAGGAGACAACATTTAAGTATTCTATAGACTGTATGGACTATATTACTGGAACATCAGCAGGAGATCTGTCGGGTACATCTGGAACACCAAGGAGGAAGGCGAAAGTTGAACCCCTGATGTCTTATTCAAGGATGAAGAGGAATCCGCTGGGTTTAAGTGGATATTACGAGGCCTTCTTCCTCTCTGAATCCCACACCCCTGCCCTATGAAAAAAAAGAAGATATAGATTACGATTTCATGACGCTAATATAGAAAAGATTGTTACATGCTCACATCACCACCCGGAAGAAAGCCTTGCTGGCGCAGTGGTGCGAGTACCCGCTTTAATAGCAGATATTCCGGGGTCGATCCCCAGCACGGCGAATTTAGGAAATTGCTTTTTCTATTTTGTCTAACTTTGGACTAGTGGGTGGTTTCGGTTGTGGAAAGTTACCACCCTACCAGCAAAGTTGTGCCGCCAATAAAAGGATTTGTGTTCCGGTACGAAGCTGTGTAGAAACCCTAAGAGATGAATTACCTTTTAGTGGCATTATCAGGTGTGATCAGTCAAACGCTAACCAACAGCAATAAAACAGGGGTGTGTAACAAAATAACTCTATTGTAGTTAACTAGGTAACATATTGTATATTCTAGTTATATAAATAAATGTTTCGTTTGATTACTATAAACCTGAATTTCAGCATATCTTGGAATCGCGAACAATTTATCTTTTGAACAACTTCAGTCGTAAAACATTTTAAACAGTATAAAATGTATTTGCAGGCTAACATTTATTCCTGCTCGTAATCATAACAATTTTATAATATTTTTTTAAAGTCATTGCACCAACAATGAGTACCTAGGGCTGTCAACTGCTACATATCATTATTTTTTTATTGGTATCTCATGGTAACTGATACTAGTTTGAAATGGAAACGTGCTGTTCTGAAAAGAGATAATTTATCTCTTATGGTTTCTATATAGTATCGTAGCAGAACATATTCTTGTGCTTGGAGGTGTGTCGTTGATATACTATTTAACTTTGTATGTGCTACTGAAATCACTACCAGAGGCATCCGCCTCCTTCATATCTGGGTGCTATCTACTACAAGTCGGTACCGACGGAAGACGAGGTCTGCAGGAAGATAAAGGTGAGTGGGAGAAGTTCGATATTGCTCCATGTTTTATCGTCGATAGTGCAAATCCTATATATGAATACAGTCCATTAAAAATCGAAGGTGAAGACCAGCATAGGTGGAGAAATCCAATACCACCACGGTCCTTTCGTTTAGGCCTTCTTCTTTGCCGGGAAAGGCGTTTCTTCCTTGCCGGGAATCTAACCCAGGACCTCTGCTAGCGTAGCGAATACTCCCACCACTGTGTTTGAGAGACCTAATTAATTAGGAAGCATTGAATTAGGTTCCCCAAATGATTCGACCGAGTTTAATTATATTTTAAGTGACACTTCTTTAGACGCATGAGGGTATAATTTTTACGGATGAAACGCGTCATGAAGATGTGCAGCGTGTTTTATGCTAATTCGTTTGAAGGTTAGGTAGTTTTAATATTTACAAAAAACATGAGGCATTTTAATTTGCCACTCGTCATTTGAGTTTTTAATAAATTGATTGTTTTAGTTTTTGACACTTAAATTAAATTCCTAATATATATCTTTGTTACCTGCCTCAAAATCGTGGAATGCTAGAGTTTTAGGTTTGTATATCCATAAACAAGACTTAATAGTTAGTTTGGCTAAGCAGTTTCACTTCTGACATGTGTAGTTTGTACGTACGTGTTACAAAGAAGACAATTTAAACACATACGAGTCCACATTAATTTTCATTTTAGTATCACACTATTACAATAGTTAACACTTTAGCAGATAACAATAGACAAGACCCTATCTGGCTACGTATCCCTTTTCAACTACCCACTGCCCCTCTTCTTTCTTCGTGAAAATGCTGCGAACATCTTTACACGAGCGCCCCTCGTCGGCAGCCATCGCCTACCGCCGGAAGTCTGCGCGTCTTAACGGAAGACAATAAACTCACGGGTTACACTTTTTTTTTTTTGTATTATTTATATGATAGGTATGAAAATACATCTACCTACAAAACACACACGCCAATTGTCCAATTATATAAAATGTGAAATATTTTACGACCTATTATTATATATATAAAGTATTTTTCATACTACCTCCCCGCCGTTTTTTTTTTCATCGAAATACATATATCCCGTAAATGATCTTAAACTATATTCTAGCTTTACTATAACACTACGGAATGCTTATACCGTCAGATAATATTTTTTATAATCATTTTAGAAGTTTGTGCTAAGTGCCGTAGGAAATTATTTTTTTATAATACTTGTCATATCTTTCAGTTTATTATTTTTTTTTTAAATTTGCAGCCCTGAAACATCTCGTGCCAAGTGAGATTGCTGTCGTCATTAAATATTCATGTTTTAATCCTGACTCTAAGCCCGATTTAGTTTCAGTTTGTGGCTTCTGCATGGAGTAGAAAATTTAAATCCGAATAATATATTAAAGCTGAACGCCACTTACCAACTGACGGACTAACCGCGAATCTCTAAATGGGAATTATTTAGCTACCATTTGAGCAAAACCTACTTTAATAATAGTTGTTGGTTACTATATTATATTTTAGAGTAAAATTAGGATAGGCGTGGAATATTTGTAAAAGATTTTATTTATCGCTGACAGGTTAGCGCTTGACTGTGATCACACCTGATGGTATTTGAGGATACAGTCTAAGATGGAAGTACGTTAAGGTATTTTACTTCCTTTGATGTCTTCACTCGTCCGAGAAAAACATACAAAAAAGGTAAAAAATAATGAATAATCTGTCCGACGTAAATCGGGTTAAATTCAGTAGCTTGCCCCGCCCCGGCCGGTTTTTTTGCGTCAATTGCTCAGTTGGTCGAATGACGCAAAAGTGGCTCTTGGGATTTAAATGCTTATGAAGGACTATACAATGTTATCTTTTGTTTATTAAATTAAAACTCTGGTGTAGCGTCATGTTGCGCTAAACTTTGAGATAGTAAAAAAATTCATCTTGTATTTACGAGTATAGCCTCATATCTTAAATATATTAAAACTTACCTCATGGGTTATCATTGTTATTCACATCACTCATATAATCAAAAACACTCACAGTTTATAAAATTACCACAAAAATAAAGACCTACGGTGCGTCACACGCACCGTTAGTACCGTCACTTTGTAACTGACTTATCTATTGTTTTTTCTATGGACTGGTGAAATGCCTACGCATATTTTGGTACTAGGGAAGCGAAATAGATAATCATAATTCACATTATGATTTCAAATGTAAGGGATACTTAAATTTCTGATTGCCCAAGTTGAGATAGAACTATCGCATCATGTCAACTGGTAGTTAATACGGTCAATATAACACAGCATCGAAACACAAATCTCTTGTTTGGCGGCACGTCTATGCTGGTAGAATCAAGTATCAGAACCGGCATAAGATTCGGTACAAACAAATAAATTGAAAAATTTAAAGGAGCGTACTTTTACTTAAATAACGAATATTTTGATGTAATTTGATGCTGCAAAGTAACATGATAACCTGGTTAGAGCGAAGGTGGAAAGGATATAGAGTTAAGAAAGACGTAATGTGCTAATTTTGATGACTTCGCTGGCGAAGTGCGAGTACTCGCCTTGCTAGCAGATGACCCGGGTTCGATCCCCGGTAGGCCGAATTTAGAAAATTGTATTTTCTAATTTGTCTGAGTCTGGTCTGGTGGGAGGCTTCGGCTCTTACCCAGATTAGCGCGCTTCCATCTTAGACTGTATAATCACTTACCATCAGGTGAGATCACAGTCAATCTCTAAACTGTCAGCAATAAAAAAATATACTTGCTACGTTTGCAGAGGTTTATCGGGTTCGATTCTGGTAATACAATTTAGGTAATTGTATTCTCTAATTGATCTGCCTCGATGGAAGGCTTCGGCTGTGGCTAGCAACCACGCTATCCGTAGAGACGGTTCGAAAAACAAAAAAAGAAAGGAGAAAGTCTAAATACGACGCTGTCAAATCAAAGAATCTCTAACCAGGTTAGTATGCTTTCATCTTAGTCTGTATCAGAGGTTTACCGGGTTCGAGTCTGGTAAAACAAATTTAGATAGTTGTATTCCCTAATTTATCTAGATCTGCCTCGATGGAAGGCTTCGGCTGTGGCTAGCAATAAACCTACTAGTAAAGACGTGTCAAGAAGCAAAGAAATAATAGAAAATGTTTCAATAAGACGCTGTGAAACCAAAGAGCCTATTTTTCTTTTTGTCTTCTCTGTCGTGTACTTCATGTTTGAAAGTTGTGTCCGTACTTTGGTGCCAGCGTCAGTTTCTTCATCATTGGTTTCCATCCTGTTATTTCCTCCATAAGGAGGTAACAAATGGAAGACCTGTAATTGCTTTTACTTGGTCGGACCAGCGGCTAGGTGATCGATCGCGAGGTCTTTTGCCCTCTACTTTGCCAGTAACTATTAACTTGTCTAAGTTGTTAAGAGCTCATTAGGAGCTTAAAATTACCTGTAACCTGGTTAGTATGTAATCATCTTTGTCTTTACCATAACTTACTATCAGGTGAGATGATGAGGGAACAAATGATCCAGTCTTTAAACTGTTTACAAGTTTCGCTTTTGTATTTTTTATTTTAGGCGTCCCGCAGCTTATTTAGTATCCATATAAGTCAAAAACGCTCCATCCTAATTGTCAGTAACAAAATAAACTATTAATAGCAAAGTTGTATAATAAAATTGTTACATTAAATAAACGCCATGAAAATATAACACAATTAACATTTAGTGCGGAAATGCTCGAGGTCAGTCTCACGAAATATACGTGTAAGGCCGAGTACACGTAAATAATTTAAGTTTTTATAGGTTAAATACATTTTGTAAGCTTTATCCTTATCTAAAAGCCCAATTATGAATTAACGCTGCTATATAATAAACGGTTATATACTACAGTAACTGTGGACCGCATTACCACCATTTTCCTTTTCCTATAGGATTTCTAGTAAGCATCCACATCACTGTTTCCCAATATGTGGCCCACGCCCCACCGAGGGGTAATTTAATTCATAAGTTGGGGCTACTGGACTTAATACGATTTTAACCCTTCCGCTGTGGGTTATTGAAGTGAAATTTCTTTAGGCGCATGAGGGTAAAATCTTTTACGGATGGAACGCGTGATTAGCGACACGAAGATGTGCAGCGTTTTTATGCTAATTCGTTTGAAGGTTAGGTAGTTTTAATATATACAAATAACATGTGGCATTTTAATTTGCGTCTCGTCATTTAATATTCTATTTTTCATAATATATAAAATAATTTCAATTTCATAAATTCTCTTCTTTTCTAAATTTTAAATTCAAAAATAAAATTTAATAAATAATTTCTAATATGTATTAAATAATATTTTATATATCCGTGATAATATACATTTATTTAGTAAGAAAAGTGAAATACACAATTTTAACACAAGAAGAGAGAGTTAAGAAAGTTCAGAAATCATTTGTCGGGTTGAGCATACGCATTTATAATAAGATACCTCAATCAGTTTTGGATTTGCCTGCGCATAGTTTTAAGAAATATGTCAAAAACATCCTTTTACAAAAGGCATATTATAATGTTGAGGATTATTTAAGCGATAGAAATGTTTGGATTTGATTCCAGTTGCTCACAGAAGCAATATATTACACATTGTAGCATACAAAACTATCTTTAAAAGAGTAACCGTTGAGTTTCTTGCCGGTTTCTTCTCAGCGGATTCAAATTTCCGAACCGGTGGTGGATTTGTTACCAACGGACAGACTACTGACGATTCAAAGGTGCTTTTTGAGCCTACTTGAATAAAGAATATTTTGATTTGATTTGATTTGATTTAATACTAACAAAATCACGTGGCATTTTTATTTACAATTCGTCATTTGAGATTTCAATAAATTATTTGTATTAATTTTCGACACTTTTAGTATTTTAATGACAATTAAATTCCTAACATATCTTGCCTTTTCCCCCTCTAAGTCTCTGAAATCTAAAGTTTTTAGATTTTAGATAAATATAAACAAAACTAATTAAAAATTAGTTTGCCAAAGAAGTTTCACTTCGGGCGTGTGTACTTTGTACGCACGCACTTTTAATTTAATTAAATTATGTATAAAATGTATGGGGGGCACAAAAATTTTAGAAATCTCAAAGGGAAGCCTAAAAAAGCTTGAGAATAACTGATCAACATTTTTTTGCAAAAAAATTATCAACTTATTTATATATCAATAAAAAGTTTTATCCTTTATTTATATACTTAGGGAATGACGTTTTAAGAAATGTGAAAAAGCCTTTGTTTACTTTTGATTGCTAGTTTTTGTGCTTTATTTCAAGCAAATTTGGATAATCTTTTCCGCCTGTCAAGCCTATTTTTCCATATAATCAATCTACAATTCAAATATTTAGTAATATCGCCTCTAGGTTAATAATTAATAACAATTTTAACAAACAAGAACAGCCTTCAAAACAGTCTTTCAAATATATTAATATGCTCTAAAAAGTAAGAAATAATTGCGTATTATTTTATAGTGTTCTTCGTATTCTTATATTCGGAGTTGGCGTCAGCTAAGGTAGACGTTCCCTGTGTGTCCACTCGGCAGCTCTCTCCCACTCAAGTTCACTCAAGTAAGCTCATTGCTATTTACTTATATTTTCTGCCAAAAACCGCACCCTTACTGTAAGCTGTTGAGGAGATCAATTGACCTTCATATTTAAGTACGACAAGCACTTGACTATACCGAAGTTACGGTAGGCAACTCAAATATCTGGATAGCTTATAGAAGATTCTGCCGAGCATCGTTGATTTGCTCCTAAGAATTGAAGAGTTCCGTCACTTTGACATGGATTCCATCATTAGAACCTATCCAAACTATCACAAAACAACCCTTGAAGTATATACTTTCTAATAAAAAAAGAATCATCGAAATCGGTTATCCGGTTTTTTCATGAATACCATCATCAGAAATGGATTTTAAAAAAAATGGGACCCTATGACGAGCACCACCTTTCATTTAAAAAAAAAAATCATCAAGATCGGTCCACCCAGTCGGGAGATATGAGCTAACAAACATTAAAAAAAAAAGCAGACGAATTGATACCCTTTTTTTGAAGTCGGTCAAAAATGAAACCTGTTGCTATCAACCAACATTATAAAGCTATATAGTGTTTTTGTTTGGTTGTACTCACTTATTTCAGAAAGTATTGATTTGAATTGAAAAATTTACTTTAATGATGAATAATCCATTTATCGAGCAAGGCTATAAGCTATATAACACCATGATTAGCCCGATAGGAGAGGATCAATGAAACATGTTGCAAAAACGGGGAAAATACCTTTGAAGACGTAAAGTTAAGCAAAAATCATGTATAATGGAATTGTATCTTTTCATAATTAGTAAAAAGTGCAATCTGAAATACTATTATCTATCTTTTAAGATTAACTAATCAGAAATTCAAATTCAAAAGTTCAACTAGGCTTTTACAGAATTTTCCCATATATTTCAATATACGAGTGATGATGATATTAAAGAACGACTTACAATGTAAAGTTACGAGGGTTCCTTCGCGCCTTGTTCTGAGAAGAGTCCACCACAAACTCAGGCGGGTGTCCCTTTTTTTCTCATCAACATTGCAATTTATATTTTTAATTCTATACGCAGTGAACTGTCATTATTTTAAATTAAAGCCCTTTCCTGTTGTACAAATACTGTCTATAATCTTTTTTTATTATAATATAAATTTATTGTCACTCTTTCTAGCTTTCTTTCATGCGAGGTTGCATGGTTAAATTACTGTATGAGCTCTTTCTCTATAGTCGGTCCTTCATGTCTGAAGATCGTGGTCCTGGTAAGATACTAATCGTGAACGGGTCCATGATTTCCACCATGTTTCTGTCGGTGCTCATTTTCGCTAGCTTACAGAATGTAACCTGCCAGGTGTCGCTCAACAGGTCAGCCCATCGTGTCAGGGAATGGCCTCGAGATTTTTTCCTTTCTGTGTTCAGCTTTTCTAAGCCATTCTATCGCCGCATTATGTGTCAGAAAAAAACCAAAATTCGCCAAATTTATTCTTTGCCTTTCTCTTGCCTTTATAGTCCAAGTTTCAACTCCATATATATAGATAGAGAAGATTAAGGCACGGACAATGCGACTTTTTGTAGTTAGTAAGTCAATGATCTAGGCTCTAAAAAGACCCTATCTGGGCAATCACAGCTTGTATCTGAATAAAAGTTCATAAAATCTTAGATAATAAAGAAAATATTTGTTACCAATACAACACCCGCAACGTTTGCGGAATAAGATGTAAATTTATTTCTTCTATACGCACTGCTGAAATTCAATTTGCTCCCTCAAATATTGCTCGTTGAAATTCGGTAGGCGCTGCTTAGTTATGACGTTTACCAAAGGTACCGAATGCGTACGATCACATTGAACATATTGTACTCACAGGATATATGGGTTTCTCTTACTTATATGAGAGTCAAATCAAAACTTCAAATATTTTAGGTTTAATCCCTAACCTTTCGTATAACAGACGTGGTTTCTTTAATTTACATTAAAATAAAAGCGATGATGGTGAGACGCTTGGATACCAGGCATCGTTTTAGTGTTACACTGCTGTTTAAAATGTATTCAAACATTTTTAAACAGCAAACATGTTTACAAACATTTATAACACTTGAAAACATGGCATCGGCTCGCAATTTGGACTGAATAGGCCTCCACACTCTTCGCATACCCTGCTGTCGCCTGCATATGTGTTTACTAACAAATGATAACAAATTATTTTATTTAATTGTTTAGAAATGTTTAGTAATATTACCTAACATGAAAACGTTTTTTAACATTGTGATACATTTAAAACAGCAATGTGGCAGCATCATTAGGTTGCTCTTAAAACTGAAATTGATTGTTCTTTCCTGTGCTTTTAAGTGAAGGAAACTCGGGAGTAATAATGGGTTATGTGTAGCCTGCCATTCCGCAATGGAGCAGTTTGATGGGTCAATGCTCGTAAACTCTCTGTCCTATGAGTGTCCTGTACCCAACTGTGGGACGTAAAGAGGCTGCATTTTTACCTTTATATTAAACTTAAGTATTTTTTTTATTACTGACAGATCAGCGTTTAACTGTGACCTGTAATCACACGTTTAACTGTGTAAGTGATGACACAGTTTAAGATGGAAACGCTCTAATCCGATAAGAGGCAATTTACCTCTTATGGAGTCTACACAACATCTTACCGGAACACATCTCTTTGTTTGGCGATAAGTCTTTGCTGGTAATTACCGAAAACGTTTAAAGTTCCCTAATTTGTCCTCCATGTACATTTAGGGGCAATTTGGGGGTTTGTTTATATAGCCAAGGGTTTCCATAACTATATGACGCTTTCGGAATGTTAGTTAAATCGGATTTCACCCCTAAAAGTTCAATAAATAAACCATTTTGAAGGCATCGGTGTCGATTAAAATTTTCGTGCCTTTTTTCAGAGTTTTATCTTCAAATTTATATAGACAATGCTGAAATTTCTTTCTTACTCTAGATTTTCCAATATCCCTAAGCTTTGGATGTAAAAGCTTGATTGTTTCGCACAAGGATTTCTTTTGTAGAATAGCTAAGGGGATCAAAGTGGGAATTTAGGCCACTCAACGTGTAAAGGGGATAATATAGGATAAATGCTTGTATGGAATCCTGTTTGTTATTGCAAAGAGTTTTTTTTTAAAACTGAAAACCCATTTAAGTGAGTTAAAGAAACTATTTTTCTCCGGTAAAGCTCAAAAAAGAATTAGGAACCTATAAATTTAATACGAGTACAAAATTTACCAGCTTTTTTCGTACGGTAGTCTTTTAAGTTGAGTCGTTGAGACAAAGTTTGGACGTAAAATTTCCAAGTCTAGGGATGGGATTTACTCATTTCGTATTCATGATGTCCTAGTAAGTACTTTTCCGTACATATACATTATAATGTCGGTATTTCTCTTTGAAATTAGTTACCCTTACACATGAGCGTCTTTATAAAACTTCTTGTAGCGTAACAATACATAAACAAGACACGCTATTTGTAACTGGAAATTGGTTATTTATATTGGCTGATGAATGATTTTCAAAATAGCTAAAGTGCAATCCAATTACAAATTTTACATTTGAAATATTGTTAAATTGGATTGGATTTTTCCTATGTGCCCGGGAATTTTACCGGCGTAGTTCCCTATCATGTGTAAATCGAAACCATTCATAGTGAGCGTCTACATCTCATCTGAATATCAAATTAATTTGCAAATCTCGTGATGAATCCATACATACATAGATAGCATCACGCCTCATTCCCATAGGGGTATGCAGATACAACATCCCTCCACTTGCCACGATCCTTGCATATCTCCTTCGCTTCTTTCATTCTCATTAAACCTTTCATACAAGTTCGTCGGCTTAGAGTACTCTTGACCCGGCTGTTATTTAAAATGTCCTGGATTTGGTCCAGGAACGTTCGCCTTGGTCTTCCCCTTCCAACTTTCGCATTCACTCTTGACTCATAAATCCTTTTTGTCAATCTCCTTTCATTCATTCTCTCTACATGCCCAAACCATCTAAGCAGACCTTTCTCAATTTTAGTCACTACGTCTTCTTTTATACCACAACGTTCTCTTATCACACTATTTCTTACTCTGTCACTCAGTTTTAATCCACTCATGCTTCTCAACGCTCTCATCTCTACCGCATTTATTTTACTTTTGTGATTCTTCTGCCATACCCAACTTTCACTACCATACATAAGTGTTGGCACCAACACTCCAGCATGCACTGCCAGTCTAGCCCTTTGAGACACCATCTGGCTATTCATAAAAGCATGCAGAGCACCATTTACCATATTCCCTGCATTCACTCTCCTTTCGATATCACTTTCACATGTTCCATCTTTTGTAAATTTAGATCCCAAGTATACAAATTCTTTCACCTCTTCCACTTGTACCCCATCTATCAAAATATTGCCATTCATCATAGATTCATCTCGTTCAAAAAGCATGACTTTCGTTTTGTTTACATTCACTTTCATTCTTTTCCCTTTCAAAGCTTCATTCATAATATTTAGCATCTCCAGTAGCTCATTAGCGGATGACGCAAGTATTACTTGGTCATCAGCGTAGAGTAAACATTTGATGACTAATTCATTCATTCTTAACCCATACATACTTTCTTTTAAATCTGTCAAACGTTTATCCATGAATAGGTTGAACAGCCATGGTGATGCAACACATCCCTGTCGAACACCTCTTTCGACAGGAAACAACTCCGTGTACGCTCCGTTTTTCTGACACAAGCACTAGAACCCTCATACTTCAATGCTTGAGTCAGACAACCGCTCACCCCATACGTAGATAACGTTGACTACAGCTCATTCCTCACCATTCGATCATAGGCCTTTTCTAAATCTATGAAAGCGCAATAAACTTTTTGGTTGTTTAGCAAACATTTTTCAGTTATGTACCGTAGAGAAAAGACCCGATCCATACATCCCATTCCTCTTCTAAATCCCGCTTGCACGTCCCATATTTTCTCATCAGTTTCATTAATCACCCTTTCAATCAATATCTTTGCATACAATTTGCCGACGACACTAAAAAGCTGATACCGCGATAATTTTTGCACTCTTGGCGTGACCCTTTTCCTTTATATAGAGGGACAATTACGGCCTTACTCCAATCTCTTGGGACCTGACCTTTCTCCCAGCATATATTGAAAAGGCAGTACAGCTGAGCTGCCACAATACCGCGGCCAGCCTTCAGCATCTCGTCTGATACTCTGTCATACCCAGCAGCCTTACCTGATCTCATACCTTTCAACGCTTTTATAATCTCATCCATACTAATATCGCTATCATTTATCTTAGATTCATTCCTATCCGCAGAGGTCATATTTACCTTTATTATTATTGCCCCCACAAGATGGACCGATGACACAAAGGTCGCTGGTAGCCGCTGGAGCCAGGCGACGCAAAATCGGGCCTTGTGGACGTCATTACGTGAGATCTATGTCCAGCAGTGGATATCCATCGGTTGAAGCGACGAAACCTCTCTTCTAATTGGGTTAACGAAAAACGAAAGAATGTACTTGTATATAACACAAAATATAGCAATAAATTACTCTGCTTTAATGTACGCTTTCCTTTATATACTATTGGATAGACATACTGTTCCTGTTGACAAAATTTCAACCAAAATCCATACACTTACAAACATTACAATGTTTGGAAAACCGCTTGTTATTTTGCAAACATTCAAGTATACAGCGTTTAAAGCTGTATTGATTAGTATGATGTACGAAATGTTAGTGGAAGTATCAGTGTGCAAACGCTTCGAAGAATGTCAAAAGTACTTCTGTGCGTGGTTCTCTATCATCACTCCAGATAACGCTACCAGGTACCAAATTTAGTCAATAATATATTCACCTTTTTTGAAGGCAAACTGTAAACATACTATCACCTATTATTTATAGCAGGGGGTTTTAGTACATTTATTTATTTCATTTAATTTGTGAAACAAACAGTTATACTATACATTTTTATAAATAAAATAGACAAAAGATAAATCATTAAAGTTACTACTAAAAACATAACAAACACAAAGTACAATAAACGAAAAAGAAAAGAATGAAATGAATATTATTAAAATTAAAATATAAAAGCTCTAGTTATCTGCTAAAATGGCTCTGATTTGCTTCCTAAATAAAGGTGAAGTGTAGTTAAAAAATAGGGTGTATCCTGTACCTTATACGTCTCGTAACGAAGCTTCCCCCTTCGCCGCCGAAGCCGCGCGCGATGTGTTACAGTCCTTACTTAGCGTAATTAATTCTTCAATCCTTTACCTATAAAATGGTGTAATTGAATTTCGGATGGATACGATAGACATGCAGCTACAACACCAAATTGTATCCCCCAATTTTGTTATCATTCGATTTTTTTGAATTGCATCGCTATGGATGCGATTTTAAAAGGTGTTCACGTTAAAAATCTATACTTTTAAATAACTGCGGACGATTCTCCCTGGGAACTTAGAGCGCAGGTTTTGGCGGCTGCCTATCATTGTCGGGCAGCTGCAAGAAATAGAAGCGAACGGCCTGATGCTGAAGAGGTCCAGAGAATCAGGATCCTATCCAACAGGGCCCTAATCAAAAGGTGGAAGGAGGACCTCGGGTCTCCATTTGCAAATGTGGCCACGGTTGCAGCGGTGTGTCCATTCTTGGAAGATTGACTTGCCAAGGGGCGCGGTACACTAATCTACAGGTTGGTGCAGGTGTTAACTGGAAATGGTTGCTTCGGCAAGTATCTGCACCAGATTGTAGGCTGCGAAGAGACGCCTGCTATTATAATGCTGCATTTGTGGGGCGGCCGTCGATCACACAGCAGCAAATTGTCAGGCTTGAGTACCCCAGCGTCACATCTTGACATCGCTGATAGGGAGTGACTTCTCACTCCTCAGCAATGTGGGCGCTATGATTGGCAATGAGTCAGGTTACCCTTCTGCGAAACTGTCACTAAACACTAAACAGGCAAAGGGAGGTTATGGCAGACGCTACTCCCTCTCGCCGGAGAGGGCCGTAGAAGGTGCAATGCTTTTGCTCGCCTGCTCTCCCTCAACTAAACTAAACCCTTAAGTCGGATTCATCCGGGGCGCCAGAGCTGAATGGGTCAGCGGATATCTGGACCCCAAAACCTGGATGAAGAGGGTTCCGCTGTTTACACTTCATCCGACGTGCATAAAGCATTTCCCAGCGGAAAAAAATGCTTTTAAACAACAATGGATACAATATTTAACTGATCATTCCCATAGATCATGAATCTATCTCTGATGACAACAAAATGTCTGTGTAAATCAAATTGTAGTCACTGAATGAACTACAAAGACACAGAAATACAAATAACACAATCTTTAAAGACGAACGCTAGTCAAAAAACCGGCAAGCCGTTAAATTTTTCCATGAATAAAGAGAAGACATGAGGGTAATAAAACAAAATAAAGAAAGTGTACTCTCATTTAAAGTAACCTTTTTTATAGTCTCCCACATTACGCCCACCCCCTAAAACCCCCGTGCGGTCCCCAGGGAGCGGCGAACAAGTGCCACTAATACAATAATGGTTTGTTTAATCCATTTATGGCTTCACCCTCGGGCTTAATTCTATACGGTTAAAATATAGCTGTTGATTCTCACGTTATGCAACCATTGTTAAGGTTTCTGATGACAGGGTATGATCAAACTTACAAAAAAGTGTGCGTGTATCAAAGATGTAGTAGACACACAAGTACACATGCCAAGTGAAACTTCTGTTACTTATTTTCTATGAAGTTCTATAATATAATTGTGTCGGTGACAGGAGATACGTAGTAAAACGCATCTGACACTGGTTTATTAAGCAAGCTAATGTCATATTTAACCCGGCTTTAAGTTTTTTTTTTAATGAAGTGTGAGAAAACAATATAAAAACCTAATAGACACTGATCTATATCTAGGTAAGTAAAATATTTCTCTAGCGTACCATTAGAAGTGTCACTTCAAAAATTATTACCAACTAGCAATACCCCGCAGTTTCACCCGCTTAGATAGTCTACTAAGTGAGACTGTGATTTATTTTCCTTAAAATAAAAGTTTTATTTCACTTACTTTTTATTGACTTCCTTTCAGATTATTAGATACACACTCACATTCACAATCTATTAAAAATACAGATTTTACTTTACAACGAATATATATCTGTCGGAGAATGATAGAAAGGGAGAGAAGCATAAAGCATAGTGGCGTAAGGTTCTCCGCCGACATCGTCATTAATGGGATCCATAATTTAATTTCTTATACTGTGGGCGTTCGTGGGTAACGTTGGTGCAATCAAACACTTTATTAATTAACTCGGAATATAATGTTCAATCACTTAATATTCCCGATATCAATTTACACAAACTCATTAACAATAATAGCTAGGAACTCGACAGTTTCAATAGTCGACTGATCCGGCCCACTGCCACTCGAGAACCGCCAAGAGACGCGCCGAACTGCCACTTATTGACTCTGCCCTATGCCGATACACAAATGGCGCCAGCGTAAATTGATATCGGGAACATTAAGTGATTGAACATTATAATCTGAGTTAATTATTAAAGTGTTTGATTGCACCAACATTACCCACCAACGCCCACAGTATGGAAAATTAAATTATGGATGCCATTAATGACGATGTCTGGGGAGAACCCTACGCCTCTATGCTTTATGCTTCCTTTCTCTCTTATTCTCCGACATATATATTATAAATGTTATTGGTACCGATTACTGATTATTTTATTACCGAATAACAGACTAACTATTGAAGAAGATAGATAGATAGAAAAGATATTGAAATGCACAATAAATACTCGAAACAAAATTTAAATAAAAATATAAGGTACACTTTTGTAACAACTTTCAAATTGCTTGATCTACACGATTCAGTTTATGTATAATAACGAAATAGGACCACACACAGACTCATCACATCCTTAAACAATTGAGAGAGAGAGAGAGGAAACACTTTCTTACACAAAAGATAAAAATAAAAAGATATGTACACTAAGACTTATGTTCAGAAGCTGACTAAAATAAATAGGGCAGAAGAGAGCAAGAAATTTAAATATAATAAATAAAAATTAATTATTGATTCGAAATTGAATTCTCACGACGTTAACTCTTATTAAGGTCAGATTTCGCTAAATTCACATGAGATATAGAATTACGCGGGTAACACAGTGGAGATCACCTACAGTTCGTTCGCGCTAAGAATGCAGTGAGACATCATTGTTGGCCAATCAAATCTTTACAAATTACAAGGTCAAGTTCACCGTTTTCAATTCTTAACGAGAACGAACTGTAGCTAGAAAACTTGTGCAATCTAAAAAGTTACAATTAGTTTGCATAACGATCTACCCTCCAGGGTTTGCTTGGCAAGACGCCAGCGCTTGTAATAAATATTACGTCTGAACTCAGTTACCCTATCTAAAACAGAAACAAACTCAAATATGAACAGATGTAGCGATAATAAAAAAAGTTAGATGAAATTGTTGACAAAGACTGCCCTACGTTCCCCTCAGGATATTATCATGACACATGGAGTTATTAAAATTAATTAATACCACTACTAAAACATGCTGCGGTATTGCCGGTCGATTTTACTATGAAGAGATTGATTATACTGTTATTATGATGTTATCTATTATTATTACTTTTGTACACCACAATATTACAAAATAAAAACAGATATACAGCTAATACAATACAGAGTACAATAGGCGGTCTTATCGCTTGGTAGAGATCTCTACCAGACAAGCTTTGGTATCTTTTTGGTTGTTTTTGAATTAATTAATACAATCTTTCAAATTTTTACTGCCTCATAGGTCTAGTGGATAGCATGTTTGACTACAGACATGAGGTCTTAGGTTCGAGTCCCTGGTCGGACCAATTCAAAAATCAATATTGAGTTTTCTATTAAGATTTTCCTTAATATTTGCCTGAAGTTGGGAAGTTGGCGGCATGATCGACCTTCGTGCCTCGGAGAGCACGTTAAGTCGTCGGTCCCGTCACATCAGACTATAAGACTGAAGGAATAGAGAATGCGCTTGTGTACTATGCCTGCCAATCCGCAGTGGAGCAGCGTGGTGGGTCTATGCTCTAAAAACCAGAGCCGGAGCCCAGCAGTGGGACGTTAATGGGCTGCTACGTACCTTACCTTAAATTTTTACTTGAGTAAGCAGAATAGTATATTTACTTCTGTTAAAAACACATCAAAATCGCCAAAAATAACGCTTAAAGCGATTTGTGTATTTAAAAATTTGGATAAATTTTCAAATGGCTATATTGGAAAAGAAGGTTTTCTTGAATTGTGCCACTATTTTTTTAAAGTAGCGATGTAGAACTTCAATATAGAATGAATAACATTCGAGGTGTTTCCCGCGAGGTGGTTGGTGGCTTACCAGGTGCTCCAGGCAATCCACCTTTGGAGTAACTTTTGGTCATTGACCAAATTGGGCCTAAACAGGCTGGCAAAGTTGCGAATGTCTGTCAGTCGCGTTCTCGTGGCCCCGTCTCCGAGTGATGTAGGAGCACCGCTGGGTTTTAGCCGGTAAGAGTCCGGCATACCCTGGTATATCCTCCCGAGTATTCCAAGTATCCACGACGATTTCCCAGCATTAAAAAAAATATTCGGGGAAACAAAATGTATATCAATAGATCGCTTTTCTCAAATTTCCATTTATTTATTATTTATTGTCCAATGATACTTTTCGTAACGTTCTCGTCACGCATTAGCTAATTTACTCATCAAGCGTGCTTGAAAAAGTTTTACTTCAATAATTATAACTTTATACCCGTTTCTTTAAAATAAAACTGTACTTTAAAATAAAAAGGTGGATAATATTCTATGTTATAATTGGATAAAAAGTTAGGAACCGTTAGTAAGGGTCGCCGGTCCGGCGCATCAGAAATGCAATCAGGAGATTGTCTCGAAAAATCCGAGCCAGTTCTTTTAAACTATATGTAGTTAATGTGTATTTAGTGCTTGACTGGACGTGATAGTAATTACTAATTTGTATGAAAATTAACAACTAATTCAAAGGTATGTTCAAAAGTCTATGTCCAAACAGGAGTACCTCTAGGGTGGCGTGTTGTCACCATTACTATTTACAGTTTTCATCAACTCTATTACCCAAAATTTATCTTCTCTCTACCATCTGTATGCAGTTGATCTCCAGATATATAGCCAGTCCACTCTTGATAATTTGACCTCGGCTATATCAGTCATCAGTTCTGATTTGGATCGCATTCGGCTCTGGAGTAAATCCTACTGACTAAGATCAATCCGAGTAATTCTCAATCAATAATTTTTGGTAGTCGAGGTTTTGTTTCAAGAGTTGACTGGAGTACCCTTCCGCCCACGAAATATGATGGAGTTGCAATACCCTACAGCAGGACTGTTAACAATCTTGGTGTTCATCTAGACTCCTCTTTGACTTGGTGTCATCGTATCAAGGAAATTAGCAGAGTTAAAATACTGTAAAACAAAATTTTTCCTTAAATCCTTTACGATGTGTGCAATTATCCTCTGGAACGCGCTTTCTGTCAAAATTCGCCAGTGCCAAAGTATCTCCACATTCAAGAAACGTGTAGTGGAGCACTATATCTGCTTATGACAAAAATATACAGGCATGGATAAAAATTTATTATATATATTTATATGTATCTATTCCTTATATGTATTTATTTACTGTATGTATATATGTATTCGCATAAGTATGTATGTATAAGTATTTATATGTGTGTATATATTTTAAGTAATATATATTTGCCTTTTAACCTATAAACACCGCCTATCTTCTTTCTCCTTTCCTTGACAGTTTCCCTATACGTTGGGTTGTTTGGAAGAGATCGCTAAATAGAGATAAGACCGCCCATTGTACACTAGAATTATTTTAAGTTAAGTCATTGTATTATTATTTTTTTGTGATGTTCAATAAAGTATACTATCTATCTATCTATGTACGTTCACGATATAGTACCGCCTTATTCAAAGGTAACACGATAATGGTTGATTTTAACATTAGAGTTTTGGGAGTTTAAACTCATCAAGCCTTATTTTAAAATAAGGTTCAAATCTGGCGAATTTCACACATTTTTGACCAAGGACTAAGGTTTTTCTTGTGCTTCCATCTTAGACTGTATCATCACTTACCATCAGGTCAAGCGCTAAACTGTTAGCAATATAAGAAAAAACCATACGACCTCTAGTTTACCGCCGATCTAAAGTTTTGTGAACATTTATGTCATTTACGACTTTTCTTAACGATACGTTGATTTTGAGCCGTTTTTTTAATACATGGGTCGGCAACCTTTAGTTAAAAGAAGATGAAACTAATTTCTGCGTTACATTTTTCGCTACCAATAAAGGAGTTAATAGTCAACTGTCTCATTGTTCTAGTGGTTAGCATGTTCGACTACAGAAATGAGGTGCTGGGTTCAAGTCCCGGGTCGGGCAAATTCAAAAATCAATGTTGAGATTTCTATTAAGATTTTCTCAATATTTGCCCGAAGTTCGGAAGTTGGCGGTGTGATCCACCCCCGTGCCTCGGAGAGCACGTTAAGCCGTCGGTCCTGCGCCTGATCTCTCTCCGCGACTATCGAATAGCTGTCACATCGGACTATGATAGGCGAGGGGTGAGACCTCGCAATACCCACTAAAACCCAGCGGAACCCTCTTCATCCGTAAGTGAGGCACCAGGTGATCAACTTTCGCATTCGTCCCTGGTACCCCAGATGAGTCCAACTGAGGATTCAAGGAGGTGGAAGGAGGCGCGCAAACACGC
The DNA here is from genome assembly GCA_015832385.1 of Elymnias hypermnestra. NCBI lineage: Eukaryota > Metazoa > Arthropoda > Insecta > Lepidoptera > Nymphalidae > Elymnias > Elymnias hypermnestra. The sequence goes on from JACTOM010000929.1 coordinate 19,521,379, forward strand.
GCCGCCTAGTACCCTGCCTCCTTCGGCGGTGAGCGGGAGCATCAGCTGCATTCTCCCTTTCTCGCTCATGGGCTTCCTTAAGCGAGACTACGGTCTCGCAGAAGGAGGATACTTCGGCCCACATCCTATCATTGGAGAGCATCGCACCTATAATGCTCCCCAGCGAGAGATCACCGCCAATCATTGCCACCAGGAGGTGACGTTGAGGTCCCCAGGCTGCACACTCTGCCACAGTGTGATGCGTTGAGTCGACTGCTGCACCACACTGTTGGCAAGCGGGTGACTCCTCCCGGCCAATTCGATGCAGGAACTTTCCGAAGCATCCATGCCCGGTCAGAACCTGCACCAATCTATAGGAGAGCGATCCGTGCTCTCTGGAAAGCCATTGTTCCAGATGAGGTCGGATCGCCGCCACAATGTTCACGCCCGCTACTGGGGACCCGAGGCACTCCTTCCATTTTTGGACCAGGGCCTGGTCAGCTAGAGTTCTGATCCTCCGAACCTCTTCGGCATCAGCCCAAAGGCTCTGCGCTCTCGCCGCCACTCTATGTCGGTAGACGGCCGCAAGAACCTCAGACCGCAGCTCCCACGGAGGATCGCCCGCCAAAAGGGTCGCCGCTGTCCAGGATACTGTACGGTACCCCCGTATTGCCCTGATCGCTATTATCCTCTGTGCCTTATGCAAGCAGAGGATATTTGGTGCGGTCAGGGCATCGACCCACACAGGTGCACCGTACAAAGCCATACTGGCGACGATCCCGGCGTATAGTCTCCGACAGGGCGATCCAGGTCCCCCCAGATTAGGCAGCAATCTGCCGAGCGCAGCTGCGGTGTTGATAAGCCGCGGGGCTAGCCATGCAAAATGCGGCCGGAAACTCCAGCGGCCGTCCAATAAAAGGCCCAGATATTTCATCTGGGTCCCAACCCTCACTGTGGTGCCACATACCCTTATTGCCGCCCCTCGTGGGGGTCCTCTACGAGGCCCGTGAAATAGGAGCGCCTCTGTCTTGGTGATAGAAACCTCCAGGCCCAAAAGCCGAATTCTTTCTACCACCATTTTCGTTCCGACTTCGGCGAGCAGAGCCGCTTCGGCGTAGGTTTTCCCTCGAGCCGTGACAAGAGTGTCATCCGCGTAGCAGAAAACTGCCATCCCTGGCAGGAGTGGACATCGCAGGAGCCAATCGAAGCCGATGTTCCAAAGAATCGGCCCCAATACCGACCCCTGCGGCACGCCTCGGCTTACATGACGTCGGAACAGCTTACCGCCACTCTCCCATAGAATCTCCCTGTCCTGGAGATATGCCTTCAACAGCCTCCCAAGATAATGTGGTACTCCGTGATATCGGAGCGCCTCCAAAACAGTTTCATGGGGGAGACTGTTGAAGGCATTGGCTATGTCGAGCGATACCCCCAGAACAACTTCTCCCCCTTGAACCGCGTTTGTCGCCAGACCTCGTAGGGATTCCAGAGCGTCTATTGTCGATCGACCTCTCCGAAATCCAAATTGCGAGGCGGACAAACCAGGCCCCACTTCCTCTAGATAGCGAACGAGGCGGTCTGCGAGGATCTTCTCGAAGACCTTCCCCACCTCGTTTAGGAGAACTATAGGCCTATATGCAGATGGTGACTCAAGTGGTCGTCCTCCTTTCCGCAACAGGCACATCCTACCCACCTTCCAACTTTTCGGGAATTGTCCTGTAAGAAGACATTCGTCAAACAGTTCCCGAAGCCACCCACCTATGTGCTCCAATGCAAGGAAAAGGACCCTGCCTGGAATACCATCGGGACCCGGCGCGGTTTTTCTGGTCCTCAGGCGCTCCAGGACCAGCTCCATTTCGTCATCTGAGATTGGAGGGGGAGTAAAAGAGGAAGCGGAAGCAGTATCTGTATCCCCGTCGCTGGTAAGAGAAACCATAGCCGGCGGTGTAAAATGGCTTGACGGGGCCGGAAATAATTCCGACACTAGTCGTTCCACAAAAGTCGGTTGCAGAGTCTCTGTGACAGGGGCGCCTCGCGTTCGAAGCTTCTCGCGCGCTCTATGATATGGGCGCCCCCACGGGTCTCTATTAAGAGCACTCAGCATTTCCTCTCTAGCACTCGCCTTTGCTTGTCTAATAGCATCTTGAAGACGCTTTTTACCCAGGCGATATTCGTCGTGCAACTGAACTTCTATCTCTGAGTCCCAGCCACTTGGCCGCCTTCGCCTTCTGCGATACCGAAGGTAAGACCTACGAGCACGAAGACAAATAACTCGCAGGTCTGCTATGGCCTGAGACCACCAATAAACCTGGGGGCGTGGTGGTCGACGTCTGGACTTTGGCATAGACGCATCGCAGATTTGCGTTAGAGCATCTGTGATGCGATTAGCTTTACTTTCCACATCAGCCTCTAAGTGACCGGAAGACACCCATCGCTGAACTATAGCTGCCTCAGCAACCATTTCCCGGTCTAGTTTCGCCAAAGACCAGCGAGGTAGCATACCCTGCGATTCTGTTGAGGATAAGGGGACCAGAGGGGTGGGTATGACCTTAAACCGGATGTAACGGTGTTCTGAAAGTGTTTCCACTCCCTCCTCCACCCTCCAGCTAGTCACTCTGCTTGCTACACTCGCAGAAGCAAACGATAGGTCTACGATAGATCCCTCGTTGTGTCGAACACAAGTGTGTACCTGTCCTCTATTCAGTAGTGAAAGGCCGAAGAGCAGAGCCCAAACCTGTACCGCTCTGCCTCTTTCATTCGTGGTGGGCTTTCCCCAAGCAATCGACTTTGCGTTAAAATCGCCAAGGACAACGAATTGTTCCGATGCTCTTCCGAGGACTGCAGCCCTGACAGAATCTAAATACATTTCAAACTCGGCCAGAGGACGGTTGGGGGAAAAGTATACTCCAATAATAGTGTACAATCCCCATCCCACCACGACAAATCTGGACCCTCTGTAAAGAACCCTCAAGGGTGGCCCAACGCCAGCCCGAGTTATAACGGCTACGGAACCATTCAGATCACCCACCCAATGCTGAGGGATGAAGTAGGGCTCACAGGCCACCGCTAAATCTACATCCCACTTCGCCAGGGACTGAAAGAATAAGTCTTGGGCCTCAGCACTGTGGTTAAGATTGCACTGAAGGATTTCGAGGTGCGTACTGTCCATTAATGCCTACCGAAATCCTCATTGCGCCCGCCCGCGGAATCCGAAGTAGCTCCGGCCGCAGGATTCCCTCTTCCAGCTTTTTGGGGAGGCCGACAATTCTTCCCCATCATTGTATGTCCCGATGCACGCCCCAAATCTGCACAGACCGCACATCTAAGGACATTGGAGCATGTAGGCGATATGTGGCCCTCTTGTCCACACCTGAAACAGAGCCGACTTCTATCTATAGGCGAGGTACACACCGGCCGCGTGTGGCCAAGGTGCATGCATCGAAAACACCGTAAAGGTCTCTCTTCAAGACTTTCGATTTTAGCTGAGCTCCAGCCTACTAGAAGTCTGCCCTCCTTTAAGAGAGTTTGAGCAACTTCCACTGGACACCGCTCTACCGCGCTACCCATTCCATGTTGACCTCTCAAGCGAACTTCGGAGACTTTCACAGCAGAGACAGAACAGCAAGCTTTTACCGCTACTGCAGCGGCAACTTTACACACCGTAACTGAGTCATCCAGCCCAGAGATTTTTAAAGGCGTTATCTTGACAGGCCGAACCACATCAGCTACCCCATCTAGTACCACTCTGAGTTTCTCAGCCAGAGCCGCCGCCTGATCCGCCGTCTGTTTTTTGTCCAATTCCATGAGCCTAGCTCCTGTAACAGAACGTCGGACCCGGAATCCGCCCTCTATTCCCAAATCCTGCAAGCTGACTTTTTGTTCAGCGCACTCCATTACCTGGGCGTAAGTCACACCCTTTCTTTGGGCCTCTGGCTGCAGAGTGATAATGACCGCCTCCGTCTGCTGTTTAGACATAGATGCTTTTTTCTTTTTCTTTTTTTTTTAATTTTCTCCTTAATCCGGTAAGAACTAGACGGCTGGCTATTTGGGGTTGCCTCGGCACCATTGGAATATAGGTGTCCTTATGCCTGCCAATCCGCAGTGGAGCAGCGTGGTGGCTCTATTTTCTGAAACCCTCTCTCATATGAGTGAAGAGGCCTGTGCCCAGCAGTGGGACTTTAATTAGCTGATACTTTCTTATTTCGTTTCGTTATGTGTATTTTTGTATGCCAGCGGACCGCACGATAGATGCTTACGGTTTGCATGCGGCCCGCGGGTTGCTAGTTGGTTCCTCTGATCTAATATACGACGACCCACAATAATTCCACATTGTGAAGTAAGTAAAGTATACTCCCTATAGCCCAGGGCTGGTTAAACCAGGTTATACGTAGCCCGTTACTCACTAGGATACAGCCCGCAGGCATAGAGATATGAGTAACGATATAAGCAAGGTGTTAAGAGACAGCTTCCGAAAATGAAGACACACGATCGCACCTTTGACGTTGAGATGGAAAAAATGTATTTTTTATGAAGCTATCTTTTTATTTAGCTGTACTAACGTGATGGAGCGTAAATAACGCTAATAAAACATTATTAAAATATTTTTTGTTCAAAACTTTTACGGGTGAAACGCATAATTAAAAGATGAAACGCGTCACGAAGATGTGCAGCGTTTTATATGCTAATTCTTTTGAAGGTTAGGTTATTTTAATATTTACAAATTTAATGAGGCATTGTAATCTTCCACACATTTAATAATTTAATATACTATTTTTCATAAAATATAAAATAAAAATATTTCATAAATTCTATTTTCTAAATTTAAAATTAAAAAACAAAATTTAATTAATCATTTCCTTTTAAGTATCGGAAATCTAAAGTTTTAGATTTGTATAAATATAAACGAGACTTAAAAATTAGTTTGCTATTTTTTTTTATGTATGCAAGTAATTTATTATTGCCAAGAAATAGGAAAAACTTAGAAATTTCATTAATAATGATCTTTTTTCTCATTCGACTCAAAAGGTTGCCGACCTCTGACCTATGTTTGTATAATTATATATTAAAACATGACGCTTAAAAATCATGCTAGTACAAAAGTTACAATAAAGTACATAAATAATTCAATTTAAAACTTGAATAAAGATATTTTGACTATAACTTTGACATCATATTTGAAATACAATCTTCACAATAAGGATTTATGTAGGACTTTTTATTCGTAATATAAAACTTGTATATAAACTCGTAATATAAAACTTTGATGCTTCTTTGTTTACTCGTTAAAAAACTATCATTGTCCATTGAAATGTTATATTTAAATACCGAATATAGCATTTAAAGAGGACGTAATTTTATTTTCGGGATATAAGTGGGTGGGTCAAAAAAAGCTTAACCCCAAGTTTGTGGGGTTGCCGCCTTTGTTCCCCGGCCGCCATCTTGGAAAAAGGACTTCGTCTTTGTCGCTTCACTCTTGTCAGAGTAGTCGTGGTTACCACATTCTGAGTTTCGAACAAACGCCTCCATCCTGAATGAGCTTGGCATTAAAGAGCGCCTATCCACTCAAGTGCGCGCAGTCGGATCATCTTAAAATTTTTTGGGCATGTTAGTCGGCGTGGAAATTACTCCATAGAACGTCTTGTCGTTCAAGGGAAGGTAGAAGGCACAAGACCACGAGGGAGATCCCCGATGAGATGGACAGACCAAATAAAGGCTGCGGTAGGTGCTCCCGTGCACGAATGCGTCCGATTAACGGCAAATAGGCGGAGGTGGCGCGGCGTCGTGAAGCGAGTACTGTCTAGTGTCTGCATCGGAAAAAGGACAACAGCGTTTTAAATGAATGAAATTTGTAGAGAAAAAAATTCCGCAAAACACCACTTACAATAATGGTCTGAGGTAATTATTTTGTATAATGTATAAAAAAACTTATTGATCTAAAATAGAAAATATTTATAAATATTTTCTCACATTTTTGCTTATAACTTCGTTAATTTTAAATTTAGGGCAAAAAGTAATATAAACATATTTGTAGGCAAAGCGATTTGCTTCAAATTATGTTTTTGTACAAATTGTTTATAGGACGCATAGTTTCCGAGTTATCGCGGAAATAGTGTTTGCACCCCTTTTTGGATGGTCGCGGCCGGGAGACAAGGGCGGCAACCTCACAAACTTGGGGTTAAGCATCTAATAACATATGACACGTGACATCTAATCCCACACGTGTCTCAAAACTAAAATTATGCCTTAAAATTCAAAAGCTCATGTAACATTTCAATGAACTATTAGTCATTTCTTCTATATTAATTTCAAAAACTTAACTCGAAATCAGAATGACAGAAGTTTTAATATACTTATAAGCACTTCAAATTTTTTTATAACGGCGCCATCTATTAGCAGACTTCGTTATTATAGTATCAAGGTAAGAACATGTTTCATTTGGCTCTCTCTTTCCATACTGTGTGCATAGATGTCGCTATATATAGTAAAATATTATGTCTATTTTAATCTATATCTATAGTTTATACTAGCAATGACCAGCGGTTTCACCCGCTTAGATACTGATCTAAGGTTTATTTTTGCATGTTACCTCTTTTTTTTTTATTAAGAAAGCCTGAACAAAAGAAGTAAGATGTAAAAATAAACCTTATTTCAACTAAGTGATACTCCATTTTAATCGCGATCAAAATCTGCTCTTCTGTCCGATATATGTGAACGGACCCTAAGTCGGACTTATATTATTAGATTGACATTTTTAAATTCGTTATATCTCTTGAATGGAATGTCCGATTTCGATAATTTAAAAAGTTGTTTTACTAGTATTGAAACGGTCTCTAATAAAATATCATTTATAAGGATAAGGATTAAAACAGAGGTGTGAATAATATGGTTTGATTATTGACGGTATTTTTAATATCTTTGAAAATGTAATAAGTTGTTATACTGGCATAACTACATTAGTTGAAAATATGACATCACGGACTTTTTTATAGATATTAGTTCGTTCTATAATATTGTAGAACATTTTTTTGTTCTATCATCAATAATTTCCGCAGCGCACGCGATAACAGATTTTTTATTTCACACCCAAAAGTTATATTTATGCAACTTTATTAGGGATCCCCATTTTTTGAGAAAGTAATATAGCCTACGTCTCTCAGTGAAAGTGCAGCTATCTAATGCTTGAAAATTTTTTTAGATTGGTCCAGTAGTTTTTGTGTGAAAACGTTACAAACATACTTACATACCAAAACACAAATGTTTCTTCTTTATAGTATTAGTTTAGATAGAAGAATGCACACCGCTAATAATTAAATCAAAATATGCACATAAAATACACTGAAACTATAAAAGTATATAAAATACACCATACACAAATATAGAATATATACACGTATTTGTCAATCGTTGACAATTATGTCAAACGTCATAAAGTTACATTAAAAAGTTTATATTACCAAAAACACTAAAGAGGTTAAGGTTCTAGTGGTTGAATTGCGACCATTATGAGACTACTTGTTTATTTAAATAGTTCAATAACAACTTGGCATGATTCTCGATTTCACTGGTGGATTTAACTATCGACATATCCGGTATTAACTAAAAGATTTTTATTGCATTGTTTCTGTGATATATGTTTTAATTGGCATTCCACCTGATTCCGTCGCTGAATATATGCAAAACCAGTGTAATTACATATACAATGCGTTGCAAGTTATAAGGGTTGCGATGTTTTAACAATAAGCTTTTCTGTGTGAATTAAACTATCATATTTGCTCAAAAGTATTCTCTGCTATTAATACATTCATTATACATACAAATATATTAATGAAACTTTTTCTGTATTGCAATTCTGTCTTAAGAGTCGAAATAGTAGATAGTACCAATGTCACATTAAAATTGTAAATATACATTTAAAATAAATGACCTAAAATATTATATTACTTATTTTATTATTAATTTGCAAACACACACACACACAATACATATTTTTACAAACAAATAATACATTCTTACACGAATGTTTTATATGTAATTATAAAATATCATTTAGATTTAATTTATATCAATCATAGTACTGGTGCCCTTGCAACTAGTCTGTACACAAAATGTTTGTATTTGATAAAAAAAAAAATATTTTATTTATATATGCCCTTCAGTGTACAAAAAAGTTAAGGTATTATTTATAAATAATTAATGATTGCTCATCTTACAAAATAAACTATAATAGAAATTAATGAACAGAAGTGTGAGTTATCCTCATTTTGGATTTAAGGGAAGGTCTACAAAAATACTACAATGTAGGTATAAGGAAATAACGTGAAATGATTGAAAAGAAATTCTTTTAAAAGAACCAAATATCGTTTAGAATTGGAGGTTTTTCGGATTAACTAGTTGACTACCGAAACGTCGTATTCAATATTAAAAGTGGGGGTAGGAAAATAAAAAATACTTTATGACCTATCAGACCTACCGAATATACACGAAAATTTTCATAAACATCGATCAAATCATTAAAATAAAGTTCAATACCAAAAACTGTGACATGAGTTTTTTATTATAAATATATTTATATTATAAAACTAAAGAGGTTGTTGGCTTGAACGCGCTAATATCAAGAATTAATGGTCCGATTTCATAAATTCTTTCAGTATGATAGCTTATTTATCGAGGAGATAAAGCACCCAAGAGCAACAAGCACTGGGTGTCCCCTGCCACGTGAGCTTCTGCTGTCACCGCCTCCTGATGTAGACGATGATGACGGCGAAGACGACACAATAGGAGTGGCGATACCCAGACTTGACCATTTAATTAATTGACCTGGATGGACCCGCTAGCGTAGCCAGCGGGAACCGGCCCGTATGATTGCGGGTAAAACAGAATACCAGGCATTAAATTGATGTCTGAGGAAGATGCCCGGGTAAGGAGGCACTGCCTCGAGACCCGCACCCCTTAACTAAAGTTGAGAAGAACCCAGGAGAGACTTCAAAAATGTTTCTTATCTGTCTGTGTTAGGAGATGCAAACGGAGTTGGGAGTATCGGTTAGATTCCTATTAGATATTTGTTCAAACTAGATCTCAATATATTATATCTCTCTGTAGACAAGAAATAATCTTTAAACACATAAAAAATACAGTGACCATGAAAATTTTCGAAATGTCTTCCCCACAATCACTGTTTGAAGGAAATGTGACATAAGGAAGTTGTAAGGGCGGATATCCGGTTCTAATGTACAATGTATTATATAATATTATTCAAGTAATTACAATGTTAAAATACACGTATATCCAACGGATTATACGTTGTTTATATCCTGCTTTCAGAGTTAGATATCTAGATAGCTTAGGTATTAGATAAAAACAAAGCTTGGTGATTAAATTAAATGCGACAGTGAATAATTATTGTCTAAACTAATATTATAAAGAGGAAGCATTTGAGATTTTGTATGTATGTATATATTACTTTCTCAAAAAAGAAAAATAGGGATCCCTAATAAAAATGCATTAATACAACCCTAGGTGTGAAAAAAAATGTATGTGTGGTCACATAAAATTTGAAACTATTGAATGAATGAATGAATGGATGAATGAATGAATATTTATTTTCTCCACATTAAAATACATTATAAAAAAAATTCTTACTGGTAACTCTATAAATTATGTGCAGTTTATAATGTGGGGACTGGTGCCTGAACTAATTAAATCTGTGCTTCAGGTCACCAGACCCTTTCCCGGTTTGTAACACTTGGTATTATTGTTGTAATTATACATCTTAAATATAGGAGAAGCAATAATCAAAATTTTATCATCATGCAAAATTAGCTTCGTACATATGTTGTTTTTACAGATAAAAACTACACAATTTCAAATATTTTTTCTATCTGAAACTATTGATGATAGAAGAATTAAATGTTCTACAATATTATACAACATATCAATATCTACAAAGAAGTTAGCGATACCATATGTCCAACTACTGTAGTTATGCCACTATAACTACTTTTTTACATTTTAAAAATTAATAACAACACCGACATTAATCAAACCATATTATTTATACCTCTGTATTAATACTTATCCTATTAAATATCCTAATATTTTATTAAAGACCGTTTAAATACCTGTAAAATTCTTTTTAAATGAGTAAAATCGGAGATTCTATTCAAAAGATATAGCGAATTTAAAAATGTCAATCTAAAGAAAATAATGTATCCCGAGTCGAACTCCAGAGTGACAAATGTTCTGAGGCAATAAAGTATTACAAATAAATCTCTTCTCTACTATTATAGAAGAAAGTTTCGCATTTAAAATTTTTGGTTTTTATATTTAACAATTAAGCTAAAATTTAATGGGCCGGTTTAAAAATTCTTTCAATATCCGTAGAGTACTTATAAATCGACTAATGTCGGAGATTCTACGTAAATGATGTTATTTATTTAAAAATTTGTTAGTTATATATATTTGCTGTAAAATAAAATCTTTATATTGATTAGATTATGAATGTATATATGTGTCTAATAATCTGAAAGGAAGTAATACAAAACTAAGTGAAGTAAAACTTTTATGTTCACAAAAATAAATCTATATATTTAATCTACGCAGGTGAAGCCGCGGGGCAGCGGTAGTAAGAGATAAAACGAACAAGTTTATTGTTTATTTTTGAGGCAGTCAATAAATATTTTACATTACAACGGCTTATGTACTGAGTACAAAAAATTTGTAGAGAATATATTGTGTTTTACGAATGACTTTGAACATTTAACACTTATTGAGAGCGGTTGCCTCCTTTTGCGAGACTGTCATCTCGCTTAAGGAGGCACGACAAAGGGAGAATGCCGCTGAGACACTGCAGCTCAGATGAAGGGGTGTAGGAAACAGGAGGCGGAGGTTCATGCAAGTCCTGCCCCTGTAGAATATCTGTGAGCCGACTACAACTGAGGGGCCAGAGAGGAATGCCTCAACGAACCTCTGACTCCCCACTCATGGTTGACGACGGTCCCGCTGGGTTTTAGTGGGTAAGTAAGTAAGTAGCAGCCCATTAACGCTCCACTGCTGGGCACAGGCCTCCTCACACATATAAGAGAGGATTTTTAGAGCATAGACCCACCACGCTGCTCCACTGCGGATTGGCAGGCATAGTACACAAGTGCACTCTCTATTCCTTCACTCTCATAGTCCGATGTGATGGTAATCCGACACAACCAGAAAGAGATCAGGCGCAGGACCGACGGCTTAACGTGCTCTCCGAGGTACGGGGGTGGAACACACCGCCAACTTCCCCACTTCGGGCAAATATTGAGAAAATCTTAATAGAAAACTCAATATCCATTTTTGAATTGGCCCGACCCGGGACTCGAACCCATGACCTCATGTCTGTAGTCGAACATGCTAACCATTTAGTGGGTATTGCGAGTTTTTCCCCCTCGCAGAGTCCCACACTCCCGACCCCACAGTCGGGGAGCGTAAATGCATTCGCCAGCTTCAAAAAAAAATCTTACTGATAGCGAAGATTTTAATGTGCAAAATATTTGTAATACCCTCAAAAGAGCCTGACAAAATCGACTCGTTTATAATTTTTAAAGATTTTTTTACTATTTGACTGTGAAAAATACAATTTGCTTTAATAAAAAACTTGGTTACAATGTCTGTCTAAAATAAAGAAATGAAAAACAGTCTACTATCTGTCCTCAAAAACAAAACTAGCTTAAACAGGTTTGCGTGATTTCGAGGTGTTTTAACTAATCTTAATTATATGTCTGTAGGCAATTGTTGCCATTGTGACCTAGTGGTAAGAGGTCCTTAAAAAAAATCGCAGGTACAAGTCCTGAGCAGGTATCCAGTTTATCTTACAAGAAGAGACTGACGTGCTTGATTGTTCTTTCCAATCAATGGTTATGCTTTACGGTGAAAAAACACGATAAAGTAATCTTATCTCGGTAGTTATTCTAGGGCCATATGTAATATAATAGTTTAAGGATGTTATTGGGACTATATCGCCATTGTCGATGGTTTTCATAACATAATAAGAAGTACAGTGGCCTTCATATAGTAAGCCTCTTTTTAAACGTTTATCTAAATTAAAGATACCTGTGTTTGTGTAAAAGAAATTCCAAAATATTTCGAGAAGAATGACGGCAACAATAAGATTTCCCAATAAGCTAGTATTAATTGGAGCATATAACTTCAAAAAGACGGCATACTTCATGGCGGTGAAAATTATTTAATAAATTAACAGCAAATTTTCAAAACGCAGATGCCATTATGTTTAAGAAAAGACTGGTTGTTGGCAAGGACATTTTACGATGCGGACGAATATCTATTATAATTCTTTTTTGACTTTCTTTTAATTTTTAATATTTATTTAAAAATAAAAATAAATATATTATTTTTTCATATGATGTGTGTAATTATTGAGTATTTTGAGTAGTCTGACTTTTTTTTGTGTGAATTTAATAAATTACATACATACATACACCTCTTCCACTTGTTTCCCATCTATCAAAATATTGCCATTCATCATAGATTCATCTCGTTCAAAAAGCATAACATTCGTTTTGTTTACATTCACTTTCATTCCTTTCCCTTTCAAAGCTTCATTCATAATATTTAGCATCTCCTGAAGCTCATTAGCGGATGACGCAAGTATTACTTGATCATCAGCGTAAACATTTGATGAGTAATTCATTCATTCTTAACCCATACATACTTTCTTTTAAATCTGTCAAACATTTATCCATGAATAGGTTGAACAGCCATGGTGACGCAACACATCCCTGTCGAACACCTCTTTCGACAGGAAACCACTCCGTGTACGCTCCGTTTATTCTGACACAGGCACTAGAACCCTCATAGAGAGACTTCAATGCTTGGATCAGACAACCGCTCACCCCATACGTAGATAACGTTGACCACAGCTCATTCCTCACCACTCGATCATAGGCCATTTCTAAATCTACGAAAGCGCAATAAAATTAGTAGGCAAAAAAATTAGCTTATCACTAAAGAACTTCATACACATGAGTTCCAGGGGCGCCATGTATAATGTAAAATATATTCAATAATATATTAATTTTAGTGCTAGAATATGGATTTTTTTTGTTCTGAACTAAATGAATTATTAATATTATGATATGTAGCTAATCAACAGGGGAGCGACGTGAAGGATTTGTACTTAAAAATTCTCTCTCGGACGGACGGAAAAATATCGATCCTGATTAAAAAAAAATTTAAAACGATTTATTAACGTTATTTACGCCCCGTCATGTCAGAACAGCTAAATGAAACAATAACTTCATAAAAAATACATTACGAGTCAACGATCGCTAGCTGCCGGCGCGGCCGGTCATTGACCCCAGCTGAGACGTCAGCTGTTTTTAATTTTGTGTTTCATTGCCGATTCTTTTTTAGTAAAGAAATGTTTTTATTTTTTATGAAACCATCATTTCATTTAGCTTAACTTACACAATGGAGCGTAAATAATGTTAATATGTTTTTTTCAATTTGCACGGCCTCGATGACGCAGTGGTGCGAGCACTCGCTTTGCTAGCGGTCCCGGATTCGATCTCCTATGGGGCGACTTCAAAAAAATTGTATTTCTTCATTTGTCTGAGTCTGGTCTCGTGGGAGGCTGCGGCCGCAATAAAGAGAGTTTCGGGTACAATGCTGTGTAGAACCATAATATGTATATCGCCTCTTATCAGATTAGCGCGCTTTCATCTTAGATTGTATCATCACTTACCACCAGATGAAGTCACAGTCAAGCTCTAACCAATATAAAAAGTACTTTACCTAAGAGAAAATTGTTGCTTATCTTTCAATAAGTCATAGTTCTGTACATGTTTATGTGTGCGAACTTCTTATGGCTTAAAAAACTTAAAAACCCTCTCTCCTATAAGGGAGGAGGTTTGTACACAGCTGTGGGTTGCCAATATTTACTTACCTTTTATAGGTAGTTGGAGATAATGCTGATTGTTATATCTGTTATTATGACAGGTTAGGGCTTGATTGTGAACACACCTGATGGTAATTGATGATACAGTCTAAGACGGAAGCGCAATCTGGTAGGAGGTGATTCACCTCTTATGATTTTTACACAGCATTGTAAAAGAATACAATCTCCTGCTTGGCTGCACATCTTTGCTTGTAAGGTGGTAACAAGGCCACCAGTCAAGACTTTATTAATACAATAATTTTAATGTTTTATGTGTATGTTATGTTTTATGTATAAAAACCAGCGTTGGATTGGTCCCCAACAATAGCTGAATGGTGTTTCTATTTCCGGCATCACGTTTATTTTTTGGAACTAGAAAATAAAAAGTTCATTATTTTTTAATTTTTCAATGGAGGCCCATGTGCCCCAAACCGATTTCATTAGATAGACAACAAAGCGAAGACGGTTTTTAAACACTAAATTCACTCACTCACTAATTCTAAGATCTATAAAATTAACTTTATAGATATGAAATTACCAGACTCCTTTTGCAGTGTAGACGGTCGCTAAATACGGAATTCGAAATAAAGTATCACACAACACGTATTAAACCTAAATATTAACCATGGCTTTGAATCCCAAGTATTCTTGTAACTTAATTGTTTATCCCGTGAATAATTCTGGGATATTTTTAACTCGTGGAACAGTCAGTTGGGATATGTTCTGAAAACCTTCTATCCTATGAATCAGCAGACTTGCTCAACAATAGGAGGTTGATAGGCCGCTACTTAGTTTAATATACAAATTACATAACACAATGTACATAATAAAAATATTATGTGTTTATAATTATACTAATTAAAAGGAAACTTACTAACATTGACCTTCGTCAGTCCGGCGAACCGTTTCGCGTAACTGTGAAACCACCAATCATTTGTAATAATAAATTAGGTCTTCCAGGCTCTAAAAATTGTTTTTTTTTAATATTGCATTATGGTGTATAAGATGAGGTACTTCGATTTTTAACATCGTATAGATTTTTTCGTATTTGTTTTGTCGTTTGGTTTTAAGCACACACAAAGTTTTTTTACAAGTCAGTGTTGAGATCTCATCTGTTCATGAGTGACGATACAGGCTAAGATGTTACCGCGCTAATTTAATAACAGGTGTTATTGAAGCGAAGTGGGTTCACCAGTAAAGGTTGGGTAAGATGAATAAATATGACACCAGTCAGAAGGGTTGTACTGGAAAATTTTGGAAGTAAACTAATGTATGCTGGTTGCCAGGCTAAAACAGACACTATTACAATTATTACGTGGATAATTATATAGATAGCAATGCGAGTTTTAGAGAATTTTACCGAGAAATAAAATATGACCAGAGCGTGATTTTAAGACACGGTTGTGTTAGCTACCTGCGACAAGATATGTCCCTATGGGCAAGCGAGGTGCTTGAATAAGGGCGACGGCGCCTAAGCTAGGTATATAAAAATCAGATATACGGATCTGTCTAGCCGTTGATAATTTTTTTACAAAAGTTGTTATGAATGTATCTCATAAAATATATTTTAGTCTGTATATTCTATTTACATAGTAGAATATTTTTGAGTAAATATAATATATAAAACTATTTGACAATGAAAAAGTATATAAATATAAATATATGTAGCATTGCCACTACATTATAACTTTTTACTGGTACACGGTATCGTACCAGAAGAATAACTCTTCGCTTGGCAGTAGGTTATCGTTAGTACAGTGGTAATTAGGCAAAGCAGAAGATATCCATCCTTCTTTGGTTTACACAAATTATATCAAATCCAGAGCTATTGCAATCGAAGTGTATTCAAAAATTATTACGTTAAAACACTTGTTTTTTTACTACAGTTCAAATAAAAACAAGTATGTATTCTATAAGTCTCAAGAGCGCAGACATAGTTACATATATACATACACAAGGTGCTATAAGTACGCTTCCGAAAACGAAGGCAAACTATAGTACTAACACCTGACACCTTTGATGATGGGTCGGGAAAATATCGATCCTGATTAAAAAAAATCATATTTTTAAAACGATTTATTAGCATCATGTCAGAACAGCTAAATGAAACGATACTTTCATAAGAAATATATTACGGTTCAACGATCGCTAGCTGTCGGCGCGGCCGGTAATTGACCCGAGGTGAGACGTCAACTGTTTTTAATTTTGTGTTTCATTGCTGGTTCTGTTTTAATAAAGTATGTTTTTTTATGAAAGTATCATTTCATTTAGCTTAACTAACACGATGGAGCGTAAATAATGCCAATATGATTTTCTTCGATTTTGACGGCCTCGCTGACACAGTGGTGCGAGTACTCGCTTTGCTACCAGAGGTTCCGGGTTAATTTTGAAAATTGTATCTTCTAATATGTCTGAGGCCGACCTGTTGGGAGGCTTCGGCCACAGATAGTTACCACCCTACCAACAAAGACGTACCGCCAAACAAAGAGAGTTCCGCTACGATGCTGTGTAAAAACCATAATAGGTATATCGCTTCTTATCAGATTAATAAATATATAATATATATATATATAAATATGTATGTATGGATAAATGGCTTTTCCCATTTTTATTAAACTTTGTAAGTGTGTACAGATTCAAGAATGCTTTAGATTAAACATGCGTGTCATACATATACATTTATACAACGGATTTCCACATATATCCATAGGAACTGTAACCATGCGTGCAAAATCGCTAGTAATTAATAAAAGGCAATTGTTTATTTCAATTGCACAAAAATTGCATAAATTAGACGTCAACGCGTATCAGTTTTTTCACATTGCCTCTGTTATATTTCTATTGTATATCAATATGAGAGTATGGACGGCGCTTTTCAGTCTTGGATACGTTTAAAAAAGTGCGTGCGTACAAAGTACACATGTCTGAAGTGAAACTTCTTTGGCACACTAATTTTTAAGCTTCTATTATATTTATACAAATCTAAAACTTTAGAATTCCGATTTAGAGGGAAGGAAAAACGAAGATAAGTTGGTAATTTAATTGTCATTAAAATATTAAAAGCGTCGAAAATTAATACAAGTAATTTATTCAAATCCCAAATGACGAATTCTAAATAAAAATGCCACGTGATTTTTGTCAATCTTACAAATTGTTAATTAAACTTAGAAAAGAGAATTTATGATTTTTTTTATGAAAAATAGTATATTAAATTATTAAATGACGTGTGGCAAATTAAAATACCACATGTTGTTTGTAAATATTAAAAGTACCTAACCTTCAAACCAATTGGTATAAAAAACGCTGCACATTTCCTTTACGCAAATCACGCGTTTCATCCGTTAAAAATTTTACTCTCATGCTCCAAAAGAAGTTGCACTTCAAAAACTTACAGAGCAGCCAATGCAATCTCAATTTATAATAAATTGATGACCGAACTATAATAATAACAATTTTGGTCGTAGTTTTATTCAAATTTAAAATCTATAAAAAAATGTACATCAATATAAACTATTAACTCATATTATTATTATCTCTTACGCAAGTGTCATATTTTATTCTATTTTTAATTAGTTTATATGTTTAGTTAATATTTTAGTTATATATATTTTTAGTTCTATTGCGAATTTAAAACCCGCACTTCCATATTTATAAAAGAGTTCTGCTTAATGCATACAGTTTCACTACTGTTGACGAACATTATTAAATAAATAAATAAACCCATATATAATATATTCAGTTTATTCCTATAGACATCTCACAGGCACCTGTTTGACGACTACTTCTAGAGGGGTTTGATAGACTGACAAAACCTGTTTTCTTCCCCAAAATATTGATTATTATTTAAAGATTTTACTACACCTGACTTCTCCAGGATACGTGTCTTTTCAAAGCGTTATTAAAAAATATTTATAACAATACCACTACTGATATTTGACTGACTTTTTGATACAGAGTCGAATTTGTTGAAACTAGAATAATAAAATTTGAACTTGAGTTTTTTTACAAATAAGTGATTTTGCGAACTTCCAACCTTATTTGGTTTAAAAGTTTAAGGGATTGATAAACAATCCTACAAACTTCTTGAAACTAAACAGCTAAACAGCTATGAAAACATTTTACTCAATGATTTTCAAAGAATAAATTAAATATTAAAATATAAACAGTAAACTCTAGTCTTAAACAAAACGTGTAATATAATATTATAAAACAACGACTTTTACGGATGTTTTATCGCATATTTTGTGTTTATTCATTACAAAAGAATTTCCAGTAACATTTTTGTGTATCTTAAAGTATTTTTTGTATGAATGTTTAAAATAATACGTCTTATTACAGGCAAAAAATGTGATAAATACCTATGCTTTTATTTTGAATGAAAACCTCGATTTCTTAAGAAAAATTAATAATATTCCACTTAAGAAATCGTATTTGCTGTAAAGCTCAAAATACGACTTTCTCACCAGACCATCGATGGCTCTGGTTTAACATTTTGCTGACTTCAAGAATATCTTAATTTATAAAACTTTTTAAACACTAAAGTTAATTATACTGTAAACTAAAAAAAGAATTCAAAATATAATGATGGACGTACAACAAAAACACTACTTTTGTTCGAAGCACTTCAGCTGAGTTTTTTTTTCGTATCAAAAATACCGGACCCTGTCCAATGGACTAGATGTTTTTCAGATTAAAATGGTATAAACAAATTAAAAGAGCGTATGTACAAAGTAAACATGTCAGAAGTGAAACTTCTATGACAAACTAATTTTTAAGACTTGTTTATATTTATACAAATCTAAAACTTTAGATTTACGAGACTTACATACATACATCACGCCCCATTCATACCACGATCCTTGCATAACTCCTTCGCTTCTTTCATTCTCATTAAACCTTTCGTACAAGTTCGTCGGTTTAGAGTACTTGACCTGGCCCTTATTTAAAATGTCCTGGGTTTGGTCCAGGAACGTTCGCCTTCTTCCCCTTCCAACTTTCGCATTCACTCTTGACTCATAAATCCTTTTTGTCAGTCTCCTTTCATTCATTCTCTCTACATGCCCACACCATATAAGCATACCTTTCTCAATTTTAGTCACTACATCTTCTTTTATACCACAACGTTCTCTTATCACATTCTTACTTTGTCACTCAGTTTCAATCAACTCACACATCTCAACTCTCTCATCTCTGCCGCATTTATTTTACCTTTATGAGTCTTCTGCCATACCCAACTTTCACTACCATACATAAGTGTTGGCAGACTTAGAGGGAGGGAAAAAGAAAGATATGTTAGGAATTTAATTGTCATTAAGAATGTCGAAAATTAATACAAATAATTTATTGAAATACAAAATGGCGAATTCTAAATAAAAATGCCACGTGATTTTGCCAAGATTAGAAAAATAGTATATTAATTTATTTAATGACGTTTGGCAAATTAAATCGCCACATGTTATTTGTAAATATTAAAACTACCTGACCTTCAAAAGAATTAACATGAAAACGCTGAACATATTCGCGACGCTAACTACGCGTTTCATCCATAAAAATTTTACCTTAAGCCTAAAGAAGTTTTGCTTCTTCTGTGTTACATCGACATGAAAAAATATTATCGTCAATGCAGACGCGATTATATAATCAATCATCGTCGTATGAAACGTACTTCAAATATTTATGACAGTCAGTTTACAATCAGTTTCTAGTAGTGCCAATGTTACGCTCAAATCACCTTATGTAACAAATTATCTTTTGATCGTGAGATAATTACAGCTCAAGGAAACTTGCATTTACCGAATTTGACCAATTTGCAGCGTGATAAGATATCATTTTGCGTATCGTAGTGCATGCGCCTTCAATGAAATTACTTCGTATAACACTTCGCGGCAAAACGGACGGCTTTGAGTTCTCAATTCTGTATTTAGTTTCGGTTTAACTCGCGTTTGGCGCGGTCGCCGGCTACTCGCGCCCTCTCTTCAATATTGGCTGAAACTCCTTAATGTGCATTTTATAACAAAATTATTAATTTCATGAGACAAAATGTGTAGAATACAGTGTTTTCTAGCAGCCCTCGTGCTATCAATCAAACTAGTTAACTGTTGGGGTGAGTATTGCGAAAATCAGCTGATGCGTGACTTTTTTAACACGTGTGTTTTTTTTAACCAAGTTACGCAACGTTTTCGAGCTATTTATATAAGTTTGCAGGAAAGAATATGCGGTTAAAATACTAATGATTTTTACCGGTATACTATTATTTTGTTGGATGTCAATAAGGGAGGGATTCGTTTGGCGCCACGACACCATTACGAGGGGGCCGCTAGTCACGTAGGCCACTTCGAGCGGCCCGCTGTTACCCGCCCGAGTTCGGGAGTCGTAGGAATTTTATCACTCGTAAACATTAAGAATGTTTCACATAATTAAATCGGTTAATACTCCTGAAGTGTAGAATTCATATGAAAACCGCGTTACAGCATTTTAAAATCTTATAGCTAGACTAAACTTTATAACATACGTCGTTATTACTAATATTCATAAATATCTCCTTAATATAAGAGTATATTTTGCTTATGACTTTAATAATGATATCTAGATTTTTTAGTCATTATCAACCGTAATGTATATTACCTATATTTTATAACCTCAATTACTTCTTTGCCTATGGCGGTTAAGAGGAAGTTGTTCAAGGAATTTAATAATTTTGAGGTTATTTCCATTTTATTTATATTCAGTAATGAAACAAATATATCAGTAACTGTTATAAACATAAAGGTTGTCTTTGGTTAAATTGAATTTGTCATTTAAGTGTGCCAATGTCGTATTTCAATAACATGCGCTCCGCAAAAAAATGTAACTTAATTATTCCTTTTTGTATTTATTATTTTACTGATACTAAATGATTAATTATTTTTATAGGTTGGTTTTCATAAGAAAAATAACTGCTGTATATTTCCTTTTACAATAATAATAATATTCTCGTCGAATTATTACAGAGAAAATTAACAATCTATAAACAGCTAGTGATGTGAACCCGTTATAAAAATACCTAAAAACCGATTACAATCACAAGTTTTCAGCATTCAATATACTTTATTTCATAAATAATTCATGTTTTATTTATATCAAGTGATTCTTTGAAACCTTGCTTCTGCCTAATAACTTTTTAATTTACACAATTTGCAAATCATCAAAATGGGCTACAAACTTAAAATAACGTAAATATTTTCAAAAGCTCCATTAAAGTCTGTAATTGTTAATGTTATAAGAAAGTAAACAGTCACTAAATTATAATATTTTTAATTTAATTAATCTTAAAACCGTTTTTTTTTCTCAAATTAATCTGTTTAAATCGGTTTTGAAAATCGTAATCGCTTAAACCTTAGCTTTTATCATTATCCATGTAAACTCCGATCACAGAGTAATCCACCTATTTTCCCACAGAGTACTAGTGTTTTGAAAATCATGACAGTTTTATTTCCTACAATTCCTGGTTTATCTGTTCGAAATCTAAAGTGATTAGTTATTACACCTACATATCTTTTTTTTATTTAATTGATAAGGTTTTGAGTTGTATTATCGATATTGATTCAATAAATGAATTAGATGATCAAGAAATACAAAAGCTTGTTTTAGAAAAAAATGTTAAAATAACACTATTGCGTAATGTGAACAATATTACTATCTATGAATATTGAAATAAATACTACCCGATTCTTTATTTTTTAACGCACAGACGAAGTTTAACGATTTTATAATAATTATTAAGAATACATAGAACAAGTGTTTATGATTTTTGACGTTATTTTATTTACATAATAAATTGCATGTAGGTATGTAATAAAATTCAAGAATAACAAGTGTTTATCCAACGCTGCTCTCATGATAACATTTATCAAAATAATTGTTTATATAACAATGTAAATACAATGTTAAAATTTCAAAATTGTTATTAATTCTTGAACAAGATTTAAATAATGTTAAATTATATATAATACTTTCGGGTATATACGTATAATTATTATGGAGTGTCTGAAGCGGTTTTTGAGGTACATGCTTAAAGTGCCTACAAACAATTTAATGCCTGCCATACCTCTGGCATGCTAAATTATTTAAACTAGGCCATGGGCTGTGTAATTTGCACAGCTTCCTTTTGCATTTTACTTTGGGAAGGATTTAATAAAACAAGATTGTACAAAAGCGTGTTGAAGCGTTTGGTATAATAATCTATTGTATTAGAAGTTAGAAAAACTTAAAAATTACCTTTTTCATAGTTTTTTTTTAATTCAATGTCTGAGGGTTTACAGACCGGATGGAAATTCATATAATACAAATAACGACTGACATCTATTAACTAAATACAGCGGTAATGATTGTTTTTTAATAAACACAGTGTCCCCATGGTAATATGGGCAAATCCGTTCTTAGTCATCGTCTACACCATAAAAAGATTCTTCTTTCGATTAGATATGTCGATCGAATCTATAGTTTTGAAGATAATGTAATGAGTGAGTGAACGAGTGAGCGCATGATCGTTTTTATGTATAGATACAGTAGTATTGATTGTTTTGTTTTAAATACAAAGTGTCCTCGTGCGAATGTGGCGAAATCCGGTCTTAGTCAACTTCTACATCATAAAAAGAGTCCTTTTTCTACATGATATGTCGATCAAATGTACAGTTTTGAAGATCTTAATAAATGAGTCAGTTTTTTGGTTATATATGTACATAGATATATTAATATAATATGGCATAACTCCTCTATAAAGTGAACGAAGCCGTCGGCAAACGTTTAACAATACATATATGTATATATCGTTTAAATTAACTTGTCATTGATCGATGAATCTATAAAAAATCATGAACACTTTAATATTTTGAAACGTAGAAACATGGGCCAATGAAATGTCGTCTATTTAAATTACAAAACTTGACCCAATTTTTTGTGCTTTACAGGAAGTTGATACCTGTGCACAAAGCATTGTTTACTTAAAAATTTTATTTGTGATCTCATCATTTTTGTAATACTTTTTTAAGAATCCCTTACATATATATTTTTACACCATTTTCATTCTTATATTTTTTATAAAAATGCTTATCCATCCAATACATCTATATACTTGTAATAAACTGAAGAGGATTCATTTTCTTTAATATTGAGCATAAAAGACTTAACTCGTCAGAAAAACTAAACGTGACAGAAGAAAGTAGGTGAACAATGACGTTCAGAATATGTAACACAATATTTAGATGTTAATACTAAGAAGAGAAATCACCACGATTTTAACTGTTCTAGTGTCGTCGTTTTGTCTTGTTAATCAATCTCCACTGCCGGTATAATCACTATTTTACTCAATTCGTTGTTATATTTCAATCCACATGAATTTCAGTAGTATTTCTAAAAATAATTGTTACAAATGTAAATTCAGTCCAGTGCTCAATCTCGCAAAATGTCGAGAATAACAATTATAAAACAATAAGATAGGTATTTCCACGTTGATGGGGGTGTAGCATTATATATAGATTGAATATATAAAATCATTATTTAATTTATAATTAAATATATACACTGCCACTATGTACACATACATATATATACTGCCACTGTGTATACACTAAGTTCAGCGTGCGATGGAAAGGGCTATGCTTGGAGTTTCTCTACGTGATCAAATCAGAAATGAGGAGATCCGTAGCAGAACTAAAGTCACCGACATAGCCTTACGAATCGCGAACCTGAAGTGGCAATGGGCGGGGCACATAGTCCGACGGACCGATGGACGTTGGGGCCCGAAGGTGCTGGAGTGGCGACCCCGCACCGAGCGGCGCAGTGTAGGCAGACCCCCCACAAGGTGGACTGATGACATAAAGAGGGTCGCCGGTAGCCGCTGGAGCCAGACGGCGCAAGATCGGACCTTGTGGGCATCATTTCGTAAGACCTATGTCCAGCAGTGGACATCCATCGGTTGAAGCGACGACGACGACTGCCACTATACAATATATACTGCTACCGCTACTGAGTAGCAATTGAACAAAAACGAGTCTTGAAAGTCTCAAGCCTCGTGTTCCATCATGGGCGACTTTATACCATTTATCAATTCCTATTATATCTAAAACGTGTTGGTTAAGTCCATGTCTATTTAATTGCATTACATGAGCAAGTGATAGCAGAAAAAAGTACACATTTTTATCAATGTAACGTTTTATTAATAAAAATTTATGATAATTGATGATGAAATAGATTGAGAAAATCTTAATAGAAAACTCAATATTGATTTTTGAATCGAACCTCATGTCTGTAGCCGAACATGCTATGAATAGACCAATGAGGCGGTTCGAATAAGAAAAGACTATGTATTCCAGATGTTTTTATTCGTTAGTACAGTTCTTCTAGAACATGAAGTACACATATTTGTATATCTGTCCTAAATTAATTAAAAACTAAATGAAATAAAACGTTTGTTAACAAAAATAATCCTATAGTATATATCCGACTTAGTAGACTTTCAATGTCACGAGATCGGTATCTACGCGAGTGAAACCGTCGGGCATTGCTAGTTTAATATAAAGTCATGAATTTATAAATTTTAAATGAAATGTTAAAAATAATACATATAAAGCGATTACGATTGCAACAACAACCACAGATATTGTATTTGTGTTTATATATAAGTGCAATAATTATCTGTGGTTCAAAGTTTAAATGTACAAGGTAGAGAAAGTTGATACGATTTTTCCTTGTATTTGTTTCATAACGTTATCTTAAACGTTTAATTATAAACTAAAGATTGCCAAGGTCAAAACATGTTTTTATTTATAAAACCTAATTAGGAGACGTTAATTAAAATACTATTTTATTATTAAATATTATAAAAATTTTGTGTATACACGACAAATGTGAAAATTTCATGAAAGCCAGGTTAATAATACGAAATATATGTAATACAAATATACAATATGTTACTTAAAAGGCACCCAACTCTGTTTGTCGTGGGTTCTTCACAAAACAAGACAGTAACGTAACTATTCAAAAGTGCTGAAAACCATTATTGAATTTGAAAACAAATTTAACATCTGACTAGCCGTTCCCCGAAGTGTTGTCTTTTTGTATTGGTGACAGTCAGGTTGTGATCTAAGCCATGATCATGTCATGATACAATCTAAGATGGAAGCACGCTAATCTGGTAATCTAGTCTTCCCCTTACGGTTCTATCGTACTGGAACACACATCTCTTTGTTTTGGCGGTACGAAAGACAAACCATCTTTCGTATGCCAAAACTAGTGAACCGATTTAGATGAAATTTGTCACATAGATAGTTTAGAACCTGAGAAAGGCCATGGGCTACTTTTTAATGAGAAAAAATGGTTGTAAGGGATGGAATGTATCGTCATTGTTAGAGCTAGAAGCTTTAACTTATATATTTATACGTATATGTCCTATTTGTGTAATAATTTGCCTCATTTTTCATAAATTCTATCACAAAAACACCATTCCACATGGATAAAGTCGCGGGCACAGCAAGTTCTTATAAAAGTGGCCTCAAAAAAAGAAAATAGCAGCTGATTATGTCCCACTGCTGGGCACAGGCCTCATTCATTGGAGAGAGGGTTTTTAGAGCATAGACTTATTACATCATTGAGACACCTTTTCTGAGAGGAATCTAGAACAAACTCAGTCTGGTCGCCTTTTTACCTTCATCATTTTAGTTTTAATTTTAATTATTTCCATTAGTACAATTTTTTGATCATGTATATACATAAACCTTCAAATTGAAGTGCAACTTTTCAAATAGATTTTTTTAAATACAGCAATTACTATAAGTGAAGTGTTTTGGGTGTTTGTTATGAAAATGTGTTCAGTTACCCCTAAATGAATTGTTAAATTATAAAGTAAAACTCAGTCTGACCATGTACCAGTTTGTAGTCGCTCGTATAAAGTATACATGAGTATAATAATAGGTTACAATTAGGCAACAGGTGATTAATGTCATCGAAATTGTTTCAATTCAATTCATGGAACATTCGAGACAGATATTCAGAGGTATCCGTATCGTAATTAACCCATTTTTAAACAATGATAAGAGATTTTTCATCGCTGTATGAATTATATCTTAATTAAGATATTTTTGTAAAATACTAGCAATGCCCCGCGGTTTCACTCGCATAGATAACGATTTCGTGGCAGTGGAAAGTCTTAGTCGGACTATATCAATATGAAGTCAATTTAAAAATACTCTACAAGTATTAAAAAACCTTAATTTCAAGGAGGTAATGAAAGAATTTTTTAAATTGCTCCAGTAATTGTTAACTAAATAAAAATAAAAATACTGTAGGTATATCAGTGGGTATCATTGGTATCCTGGGAACAGAAGCCAACTCACCAGTCGCAGGCCCAGTTAAAATGGTCGATACAATTTTTTTAGATTGACTTTTTTAAATTTGCGATATCCTTTGAATGGTATGTTTGTTTTTAATAATTTAAAATGAATTTTACATGTGTTGAAACGGTCTTTGATCAAATATCATTTAATTGGATAAGGATTAATACAGAGGTATGAATAATATGGTTTTATTAAGTCGGCACTTTTATTAAGCTTAACTGCAGTA
The DNA here is from genome assembly GCA_015832385.1 of Elymnias hypermnestra. Lineage (NCBI taxonomy): Eukaryota > Metazoa > Arthropoda > Insecta > Lepidoptera > Nymphalidae > Elymnias > Elymnias hypermnestra. Next base: position 19,547,882 of record JACTOM010000929.1, read on the forward strand.
GTTGGACATATCGTATTCAGGACTTCTTTGTAGATATTAATACCCTATTTTTTTGAAAAGTAATGTAGTCTATGTCGCTCAGTGAAAATGCAGCTTTCTAATGGTGATTTTTTTTTAAAACGTTACAAACATACGCATATGTTTCCTCTTTATAACATTATTTGAGATAGATCGTTTTTTCATATAGAATAGTTTTTATTGTTGTTTAGAAAGCCTTTACTNCACTTACATTCATAATCTAATCAATATGAAGTCAATTTAAAAATACTCTACAAGTATTAAAAAACCTTAATTTCAAGGAGTTAATGAAAGAATTTTTTAAATTGCTCCAGTAATTGTTAACTAAATAAAAATAAAAATATTGTAGGTATATCAGTGGGTATCATTGGTATCCTGGGAACAAAAGCCAACTCACCAGTCGCAGGCCCAGTTAAAATGGTCGATACAATTTTTTTTAGATTGACTTTTTTAAATTTGCGATATCCTTTGAATGGTATGTTTGTTTTTAATACTTTAAATTGAATTTTACAGGTGTTGAAACGGTCTTTGATCAAATATCATTTAATTGGATAAGGATTAATACAGAGGTATGAATAATATGGTTTTATTAAGTCGGCACTTTTATTAAGCTTAACTGCAGTAGTCGGACATATCGTATTCAGGACTTCTTTGTAGATATTAATGCCTTCTAAAATATTGTAGAACATTTTTTTGTTCTATTATCAATATTTGCCACAGCGCATGCGATGACAGATTTTTTGTGACCAATTTTTTCACACCTTGGATTACATTAATGCATTTTTGTTAGGGATCCCTATTTTTTTGAAAAGTAATGTAGTCTATGTCGCTCAGTGAAAATGCAGCTTTCTAATGGTGATTTTTTTTTAAAACGTTACAAACATACGCATATGTTTCCTCTTTATAACATTATTTGAGATAGATCGTTTTTTCATATAGAATAGTTTTTATTGTTGTTTAGAAAGCCTTTACTTATAGGTCGGTTTTGTATATTTTTTTTAGGATAGCTTAGTGTAATTTTATGTAGACTTATCAGATTCATCTATTTATTCTTAGGTGTACAATAAAGAGTATTATTATTATTCATATTAGATATATATAGATCTTATTAGAAAGACAAGGAAATAGAATAACGAAAACGATGTTAATGGTAAGAATTTGAATATATATAAAGAAAAGCTCACGGAACGCTTACTCGTTGCTTAACGAACGTTTGCCAGGCAACAATTTTGACATACACATATATAGTTAAACATAAATTTCCCTGTCACTTGAGATTTTATTTATTATTACTTTATGAATATAGAACACAAAATATCTTTATTTTATACCATTAACAAGTTATTAAGAAAGAATTTATTGCGAAATAATACCTGAAGTATACAGGTAAAATTAAAATGTAAGGAGAGAAGAATGTTTACGGGCGATTTAAGTGCTGTTAAAATGTGAATAAATGAAATCGTTATATTTTTCGAAATATAAAAATAACTTTTTGAAAATAAATTTCAAGGTAAGGCTGCTCTTATAACACGATCACAGGAAATACCATATTTATTGTGAAATTTGAAGTGCATAAAAACATTTCAAAAAGAAGTTGAAGAAACAAGAAATCCTTACAAAGAAGTTTACTTTCAACGTCATCTACGTCTGATGCGTATTACTTACCCTTAAAACATATATAAATAATTCCTCGTCTTTCCGAGTTAATTGACTAAAAAAATGTTAAAGCTATATATAAGGCAATTAAAGAGACATTGTCTTAGTATACATTGTTTTGTTATGTTTTTAATATAATGTAATCAGCTTGTTTTACACAAAACCTTTACAAATTTTATACAAGAGCCGTCCTAGAGGAACACTATCTATTGGCGAAAACTGCACAATAATCTGTTCAGTAGTTTTTGAGTTAGAGTTAAGACAGATGGTTACATATAATGTCTCATTGAACCACCATAACTTTTTATGCTGACAGGTTAGCGCTTGACTGTGATCACACCTGGTGGTAAGTGATGATATAATCCAAGATGCAAGCGCGCTAATTTGTTAAGACGTAATTGACTTTTTATGGTTTCTACTCAGTACCCGGGAATTATAAATAATAATAATAATAGTTGGGGCAGTAAGACGGGCTCCGAACTGGAAAAGTCCGGGGCCCGACGGACTGCACCACTACTGGCTGAAAGGATTCTCGGCTTGCCATGCCACCTTGGCTCGACAGTTTCAGGAAGCAATGGCGCAGAAAGCGCTCCCGAACCTTTTTACCACCGGGATCACTCACCTAGCTCCTAAAACGAGCAATGCCGCTGACCCAACTAAGTACCGCCCGATAACGTGTCTTTCTTCAATCTATAAGACACTGACATCCATTCTGAGCCGCAAGATCTCGTATCACATCGACGAGAATAACATCATGTCTGTGGCTCAGAATGGATGTCGGGGCGGTAGTCGCGGCACGAAGGAGCTCCTCCTCATTGACAGCGTCGCGGGCCAACTGGTTAAGCGCAACCGTCGCAATTTCTCCGCCGCATGGATCGACTACAAAAAGGCATTCGACTCGGTGCCTCATTCATGGCTCCTGAGGGTCCTCGAGTTGTACAAAATCGACGGTACACTTCGAGACTTCCTTGGAGAATGTATGAGGCAATGGAGCACGATCCTCTGTCTCCATGGCGAGCGACTGACGGCTGCCGATGACCGAATCAGGATACGGAGAGGTATTTTCCAGGGCGACTGTCTGAGTCCTCTATGGTTCTGCTTGTCCCTAAACCCCCTCAGTTTTCTGCTGGAGAGGTCTGGGACGGGCTTTCAGTTTCGGAGGGGAGGGGCTAGGGTACCTCACCTTCTCTACATGGATGACCTCAAGCTGCTAGCACCCAACGCACCACGCTTGCAGGAGTTGCTGAAGATCACCAGTGACTTCAGCAATTCCATCAGGATGGAGATGGGGCTAGATAAGTGTGCGGTCCTTCATGTGGAGAGGGGACAGGTATCCCACTCGGCCGAGATCAACCTCGAGCCGACCCAGCTCAAGACTCTCTCCGAGACTGAAACATACCGGTATCTGGGCATGTCCCAATGTATGGGGGTGAAAGAGGCAGACATGAAGCAGTCAGTTTGCGAGGTATTTTATGGGCGCCTGACAAAAATTCTTAAGAGTTATTTGTCGGGAGCTAATAAAATCCGAGCGTATAACGGCTGGGTCATGCCTGTTCTCTTGTACACCTTTGGCATACTCAGATGGACTCAGACCGAGCTTGACGCCTTGGACAGACGAGTCCGCACGACTATGACTTTCCATCGCATGCATCACCCGAAGTCCTCCGTTATGAGGCTGTATATACCCCGGAAATGTGGTGGTCGAGGCCTACTTAGTGCTAAGACCATGCATAACCGGGAGATATCCAGCCTCAGAACGTATTTTGAGACGAAGAGGGAGAGCCCGATGCAT